>JASGXE010000796.1:0-29444 GCA_030068105.1 Sinentomon sp. SZTP_YWyxl
AAGACTTTTGATAAGGAATGTATTTACGATAAAAAATTTCTGGGATGTATTGGAATTGAATTCTCTTTGGATCAAGTACTCATTGTGGCGATTCAATCAATCAAATCAGTTGTATTTGATGGGTTGCCCCATTATCATACAATAAGCATGTGTATAAAATTATCATGTACAAATTATTTTGAATTGAATAATGTCAATAAAGAAAAAGGAACAAGTTTGAAAAGACATTCAAATAGGCATGAAGACAACTAAAACCAATCTAGGAGTGAATGACTCTGACTAATAAGCATCCATTGTCGTTGCAGAATGCACCACCTTACAAAGTCTGTTACGTAGAACAGCGATGCTTAGGGGGCTAATAAAAACATTATGGGGAAGCCTGTTCCACTCTTCAGCAGTGCGGCTGATGAAAGAAAACTTTCCAACATCTTTCTTATTGCCTCGGTTTTTCGGTAAAGATGTCAACTCAATAACAATTATTATCGAGTTGTTAACAATAACAAAACTAAAATGTTGTGCGTCTTGAATGTCAATATTCATCACTGTGATGGAGTAAACCTTTAAGCAGTAATCTGCGTGTTTTGTACTCCAGAATCATCTGTTTGTATCAGGAATCCTGTTTCAGGGTTCACAAGTGATCTGACATTGGTACTTGCATGATGCAATTAACTAACTACCAAATTGAGTATATTGTATCAAACACTGCGATCTTGAAGCGTGAGCAAAATTTTTGACAGATTTTACGTTGCATTTTTGTATATTTTGCTCAACCTTTTTTTAGTCAATTTTACCGATTTTAATGAATTTTACTTTTTCAGCAAATTTTGTTGAGAATTTAATCAATTTGTATTGATTGCTCAAAAAGCAACAAAAAAGTAATTGTTTTGCACAAAGCATAAACGACTATGGAGAGAATTTTGTAAATACAATTTTTTGGTTTAAATACATTTTTTTGTTGTACATACAATTTTTGGTATAATTTTTGGGGGGTGCAGTGTTGAAAAAAGAACAACCTGTGAAACTGAACGCCCTGCCATCTGTTGCATTCATCTGGAAGAAAACGGTTTCACAGTACTTTTTGGGAGTGGCTCACCGTGGGAACAATGAAACGACCCAAAACTACATTCCCAAAACGACCGTGACATTGGCCTTGCAGAGGGCAAATCGAGGATCAGACAGCGAAAGTCGCAGCAACAAGATCATTGTTGTCTTCGTCAGATTGAAAATATTTTTGCAAGGTCGATGTTGTGACCTTGGCTCATTATGAAACGATTTGAAAGGTGAAAACATGTCTCTGAACAAAACACACAGCATTTCACGATCTCGGTGTTATTTTTTTGCCACTGAATCAACATTGACAATTTCTGTGCGTGCCTGTTCGCAAATTCGCAACAGCTAAAATAAAAAACGCATTTTATCATCCATTTTAATGGCGAGCGTTGGGCGAGTGATATAACACCTGTAAGACCGCTCATGTATCGTTTAGGCATGCGAAAAAGTTTAATTGCCGTCTCATCACGTTTTTCACGTTGAATCAGTCATTTGAAATCCAGTGCGAGGATAAGTTTTCGATTGAAACGGATAGGCTACTTGAAGGGCTGTTTATAGCTGGCACATTTCGGTGCAGGAAAAAATGTTGTTGGCAGCAGTGTTTCAAAAGCAAAGTGGTAGAGCAAGGTTCTATTTAAGTAAGGAAGTTTTGGATGCTAATTTCCGTTTTCTTTTTTCACGTTCGAAATAGTGGTGGTCGTTCCAAGGATAAAAAACGAGGATAAAATATAATCCCATAAGGCTGTTAAAGGGGCAAAAATTTCGGTATTCAAGCTGAGAAAGCCACAATTTGGATATACCGCCTTTGGGGCTCCTCTGTGTTGCTTGTTCATCCTTGCCCAGCTTTCCTTCGGCCCGGTCTCGTATTTCAAGTCTGCATATGGATTTGAGCGAATCCCGATTTTGCGCGAAACCAAAAACTGAAAAGTGGAGCTCTCTAACCTAACCCAACCTGAGCTACGTAATAACCAACCTTAAACTAACCTAACCTAACAACCTTTTTTGTCTCAAACTTTATGTTTGGAGGTTGGGACTTCAACACGCTGCAAAAGATGGTAAACTGCCCAAACAGGTATATTTTTATCGAAAAACTCGGCAGTCCGGAATAGATTAGATATATTCTAGAAGTTGACAGAATTGTCTTGATCCAGACTATTATTCTTGATTTCTCCAGTTTCCTTTTCGGTGTTTCGCAAAGCCGCCAGTGCGTCGCTTATGAGAACATGTCTTTTTTCGTTTGATGCCTACCGTTCACGATGCCCACGATACCCCTCAGCTCCATAGGTACCTCCTCTTTTTGAGTGTCTGAAAAGTTTTTATTTTGCTTTTTTATCTTGAACTCTGCAGAATTTGTTTTTGTTGCGGCGGCGCTGTTGCTTGTGGCTGCCATAGTAGCTGTCAGCTTGAAGTTGTGGATTTTCACTCGGTCTAAAAAAGGAGTGGTCGATATTTACCCTGCCGGCAATGGAGAAGGCCTCATTTTGACTGTCAACAACATCAAATTGGCCGGTAATTGCACATCGTCATTTTGTAAACTTCTCTGAGCGATGACGAAAGAAACACCTTTGCAAACAGTATAGTTTTCCGCACATTTAGACAACCGAAATGGGAGAGTTTTTCAACTCTTTCATAGCTATGACTTCGTGGCGGCTTCTGTCATCTATGAATGACTTTGCGGCGGCTCAACCAACGAGATGTTAAAAAGGATAGAGATGCCAACGGTAGATATTCTACGACTTGGAAGCAAAGAGATTTTTTTAGAAAACTTAAAAGAATTAATATCTGAAAGAATTATTGCGAGAACTCTTTGCTTCAAAGCGAAGCGTTTGGGGATCAAGCTCCATGTGTGTACGGAATTGGAATCTTTGTACGAATAAATTTCGTTCGAAAATTGGAAAGAATCTTTGCGAAAATCGCTTTAACTGTAAAAGGGTTCGACCGATCTTGGTGATTTCACTTCATTTTGGAAGGCTGAAGAAACGTGGAATGCTCGTGTTTCTTCCTGAAATTTGAGTTCAAAAATGCGTGAAATCATTACAATAAGATTGACTGATTGATTGATTGTTCCATTGTTGGAGTTTCTTCCTCTCAATTAATACGCTTAAACTAGACCATCAGCAAACTAAACAGACAATGGACAAATCAATCGACAGCTATTCGTATAGGAGGGACGAAAAATTCATCATCACATGTAAAAAAATGGCTGACAGCCGGTTAGAGCTTCTATTTTGGTCTGATCTTCGAGGCGCTTTAAAAGAATGCCTAGACTTAAAGGAGCTTCAAAACTTTCAGCCGGTAGGGAGTTCCACTCAGTTATGGATCTACCCAAGAAAGAAAATTTCCCACATCCTTTTTGAAGGGCCACAAACGAACCTTAAAGTTGTGATCCTTTCGAAACAAGTCGGTATGGTGAAATAAGAGGAAGCAGATGTTCCCATGCACCCTCCATCTTTGCGACAATCTACAGTAGCCCGGACAGACGAAAACGTTTTTTTTTCACGCAGGGTTTTCCTGCCTAGCATCTACGAGTATATCATATCTGTCACGCTTCACTGAAAATAAAAGAATGATTTTACACTTTTTTGCCCACCCAGTAACACCTTTGAGCATGTTTACACCCCAAAGGTGTTACTGGGTGGACAAAAAGTGTGAAATTATACCTTTTTATTTTCAGTGTTCTCTGGGGTCTGAAACGCTGAAACTTTTCTGCCGGGGCACTTTCTGGAGAGTCATGCTGATACGGCTCTCCGGAACACTGTCCATGGATGCACGTATAGTTGCTGATGACCTCTGCCGGTTTTTGTCAATTGTGAATCTTACAGACAGCCATGATTATTCCAACTTATTTTAAATTCTCCAAATGATGCGTTTGGTTCACCTGCGGGGACGTTACTTCACCGGACAAGATGCCCAAGAACACCATTTCCGTGTCCACCTTTTCCGATTATTGTCCAATGACGTGACCAGGCGAAGGACATCAGACATATGGAAGGTGGTCTTCCTGTTGTACGAAACTGCGTCAGAATGTTGTTTCTTTGTTTCTCAATATTTGTATTTTGGAAGGGATGTGCCTAGCTGCTGGAAACGATCACTGTTCATTCGTTGTTCGTTCCCATTTTGAGAAGGGTAGCCGTAAAACCCTTTAAATTGTAAACCAATTGGCTACCTGAACATTTGCTCCAAAAATTCTTGAGTTCAACGTGGCTACCTGAACATTTGCTCCAAAAAGTCTTGAGTTCAACGTGGCTACCTGAACATTTGCTCCAAAAATTCTTGAGTTCAACGTGGCTATAGTGCAATTGACCGTGGCTCGCAGATCGATACAATTTCGGTTGACTTCACCAAAGCTTTTGATTTGATCAGGATTTTATGGTCAGGAAACTGGAACACCTGGAGATCAACTACATAACGACAAGATGGTCAGTGGACACTTATCTGGTAGGTCTCAAATATTCCGTGCTCATGGAAATTATCTGAGCCCTTCCAGTTATCAAGGGAGTTCGTCAGAGTAGCATTTTAGGGCTCCTTCTATCTGTTATCTATATTGACGAACTTGCCCAGCGTGTGCGCTCATCCATTCGCTGTGCCAGCTGAGGACAATAATTGTGGAATCCCGATAATATGGACAGTGAGGACCTGACTCTCATCGAGGCATGGTGCAATCAGTTTGCTGACATTGAATCCTGATAAATGCTGTTATATCCGTTTTGCATGAAGCGAGCTACCTTTCATCCGCAATACCAACTTGGCGGAAGTGTCCTCTCCGTGTCAAGTGGAAACTATTTACTTCAATATCAAGTTCTCCAGCAAGCTGGACTGCGGTCCAACTTGAACTTGATAGCACTATGGGGCCAACAGAGTTGTCATTATACTTCTAAAAAGAAATTACAGGAAGTGTCCTCCAAAAATTCCTGAACTATACAGGGTAGCCCAAAAGTCTTTGGCCATAGGAAAAACGTAAATTTGCTGTTTTTATAAAAATTTTTTTTGTGATCTGAAACTTTTTCCAGCTCCATCCATGGATGTCAAGACTTCAATCGGAAATTTTGGCAGCGAATAAAGGGGTGTCTTCCGTAGTGGGAGCTAGAAAAAGTTATAAAACACGAAATATGATAAAAACAGATAATTTAATTTTTTGATGTGGCCAAAGACTTTAGGCATCCCTGAATATGCACATGTTGTTCCGGTTTGGTCTAGACATCCATGGGAAGAGCAACAAAAGGTTTCAGATCACAAAGATTGACAAAAACAGCAAATTTACATTTTTCCTATGGCCAAAGACTTTTGGGCTACCCTGTATACGTATATAGCTTATGGCAAGACCTTTTCTAAAGATTATACCGCAGCCTGTACAAGCCTGGGATCCGTGGATCGGAATTCAATTTCATCTCTTGAACTCAGGGCTGAGCAGCTCGATTTGTGCGGGGCAATTAGAGACAAAAGAGCAGTGTGAGTGACATGACAAGTGCAATGGGCCGGGATTCGCTTGCAACAAGAAGACAGACATCTAAATCTTTGTTGCTTTAACAAAATCTAGACCGAACAACTGAATGGTGTGTCAACTCGAGAATGGTTATTAATGCGTAGTGATGAATTTTAGGCTGTCCTATATATGGAAACTGCTCCATTCTCTTTCAAAATTAACGTCGAGATTGTCCCTTACTTATCATCTTTCAAATATTTGGGTGTAATTTTGCAAGAAAACCTAAAATGGGATGAGCATATTAACTCAACTGTAAATAAAGCAAAACGTTCCCTGGAAGTTTTTCGCAGAAATTTGACCCATGAAGATAATGACTGCAAACTTAAAGCCATTAAGGCCAAAGTACTTCCTTTCCTTGAATACGCCTCCGTGGTCTTGGGATCCTTATCTTGCTTGGCATGCAAATGCGTTGGAGAAGGTCCAGCGCTCTGCTGCTCGATTTATAGTCAATGACTTTCGGCAGGCCACGAGCGTGTCTGCAATCTTTTCCTCTCTCAAGTTAGATCCTCTAATATACAGAAGGGAAGAAAAAAGACTGTCATATCTCATAAAGATCTTTAATGGCCACACACACATTCAGGTACCTGAGATCTTCCCTTCTGATTTTCACGAAAGGCGCTCACTTCACTACTTCCAATTCAAGATCCCTCTAATTAAGACCAACGCGCATCTTTTTTCTTTTTTCCCACGAGCTCCTAAGTCGTGGAACGCTCTCCCAAGCAGCTCTCCTTTGATAAATTCTGTCCGGTTTTGATTGAGACCCCGCAATAAATGCAAGCAGTCCAGGAAGCGCTTCACTTTTGAATTTTGCCTTCAATATCGTTTGTTCTTAATTTTATTTATTTATTTTTTTTTCTCAATGTCTTTGGGAGATTGTCCATTTGCATTTTTGTTTTTCCTTTAAACTGACACGCACAAATATCTGACATGATGGTATATATTTGCACTTTCTAAAGTAAATTAAACGCAATTGAATTTGAATTTGAATTTGAGACAGCTCATCTCGAGAGATTGGCAGGTGGAGGTCGACTGGTCGACCTCAGTTCACTTTTATCGTGATCATCACAAAAATCTCAGGGTAGCACGCTTCGTTCGAGGGGATGTCATGCAAAGAAACCTGAGCGATAGATACAATATGCGAATGATATTATCCTATATTCGTAAAATATGAGTAACTTTTGTCTTTAACATTTTCAGCAAGAAGTGTAACGTTGTGGTTGTTTCTACTTTCATATACACGTTATGCTTTTCCAGCAGTGCGTAGACGCATTTTTCAGTCACATCTTCGCAGAATCGGCATACCCAGATTAAAAATTTTCTCGCGCACACATGCTCGACCTCTTTTTTACTTGGCGTCATCGTTTAACGAGCAGGAGTGGGTCAGCTCTGGTGACTGTGCGAATAGCTCAAAACAAATGGAGTTTCTGTTGGGGAGATGAGGAAACTCTGATATGATCACCCTTAAGTTTCAGTTTCAGTTTTGATCACCAACATCAAGTTTCTTGGAGTAACATGTCTCTGGCGCAAACCTTGCAACTTGCGCACTGCTCTTCCACCACATCGACTGCTTCTTGCTTGCCTTTGCTGTAGCAATACCTCCACACTTCCAAACCAGCAACATCTTCCGATGGTTACATGAGAATAATCTCTGTAATCAATTCATAACATCTCTGCACACACAGACACCCTGAGTTCTTCAGTCCTTGGAAAGAAATACATATAGCAAATCATGCAGAAATCTCACTTCCACCAATACAGCTGAACTCCATGAGAAGGAGGGATGACAAACTTAAGTTTCTTTTCTCATTCTGCTCTTTACTCGTAAGACAAGTCAAGAGGCGTATTCATCTAGTCCTGAAAACTACATCTCACATCTATGAACGGCAAGCTCCATCACATCTATGAACGGCAAGCTTCAGAAGGTTTTTTCCTCAAATTGTTTGTGACTTGTGAATGAAGTCATTTCACTTCATTTCAATTCCTTAACTCATGTTGCTATATGCACTGCTCATCGAAAGTCTTCGAACATGGGAGTTTATAGTTAACTCAGGCGCCATTTTAGAATCAATGGCAGCATGCGCCGCAAAACATAATGACACTCGTGTATTTGTATTTAATATTTCTACTTAATATTTCAGCTTGCGATATAATTCCATATGCCATGCATTGTAAATTTGTTGAGAGGAGGTAACTTCATAAATAAAACGAATTTGTCTTGTCTTTATGTCCTTGGTTTCCGAGAAGTGATTTTTTTGGGGTAATCGACAATCGTGTAATTGTGTTTGGGAGTAAATCGACGACATTTCACTTCCATAGTTGATAATTATCTGAAAAAACATTCAGAAGATAGTCTGTCCATTAGAAATGAATTTAGGTCATAGGACAAATTTAGTATTTGACTTCCCATGGCGAAAGTGGGAAAATCACTCGTGGGAATGAAGTTAAGTAATTCCAACGACATTGTACATGCTATAGAGCAATATTTGCCTATGATGATACTAATCTCACTGATCTCTCATTATTTCCTGTTCCATAGGCGCAGTTCAACACAGCAGAATCGGCCTCAGTCTTCCGAACACGAACAATATCAAGCCAAGACCTTGCGGAGACACCTGCTTCCATTGGGATAGCATCGCCAAGTTGAACTGGAGCATCAGCGATGATCAGGATTGCGTTGACATAAACTGGCAAACGAAACTGCGTTACTTGAAAGATTGCCACTCAATGTCTGGAAGCTCTTGGTACGGAGGAGGGGAAACATTCATGCAGTATTGGGCAATTAACAAGCACCTGAAACCTTTGAATCCTTACATCACCAGTGACTCCTATCAGTCCAATTCTTCATATGGTGGAGTAATCGAACCTTATTGGCTCTCTTCAAGCGGATTTGCAGTGTACGTCAAGAATGATCTGCCTCTGTTTGTCAGCATTGATGAAGGAGATAGAGACGAACTTTGTCTTGTAACCGCTTACAAGCCACCTTACGAAGTCCCGGAAGACGCCAGCACACCACTTTCCTTGAGCTACACCATCTGCACAGGCCCTGATGTAAAGACCCTCCATCTTAAAATGATAAAGGATTTCATCGGTCTCCCCGGTGGAATACCTGACACCAGAATGATGAAAGAACCCATTTACTCAACCTGGGCTCGGTACAAGTCAAATATCGACACCAACACTGTGCTGAAGTATGCGAGCATGATTGCGGAGAGTGGACTTAAGGCAAGCCAGATTGAGATTGATGACAAATGGGAAACTTGCTATGGTGAAATGGAGTTTGACAGATCGAAGTTTCCAAACGTTAAGGACATGGTGAACCAGTTGAAATCTCAAGGGCATCGGGTCACTCTGTGGATACATCCGTTTATGAACTATGAATGCCCTTCTTTTTTCGACGTTTTGCAGAGAAGGTACTTCGTGAGCAACGGGGACAGCAACTTGACTGGCTTGATTTGGTGGTGGAACGGGAATGTATCCGCTAGCATAGACTTCACCAATCCAGAGGCATCTACCTGGTGGATAAACAGGGTAAAAGCACTCCAACGACTCTCCGGAATAGATTCTTTTAAGTTCGATGCTGGTGAAACTTTCTGGATTCCCAGTTCACCAAGGTTGAAGAAAGCGCGCGGCATTTCACCGAACAGTTTCACCACCGCTTACACTTCTGCTGTAGCCCAATTTGGGCCGATGATCGAAGTCAGAGTTGCTTACAGGACCCAAAAACTTCCTGTGTTTGTAAGGATGTTGGACAAGCACTCATTTTGGGGCTACAACAATGGCTTGAAGACCGTTGTCACAGGTCTCCTGCATTTTGGTATTATCGGCTATCCGTTTGTCCTCCCTGACATGATCGGTGGAAATGCATACAACGCTGATGGTACAGCTCCGAGGGAGTTGTTTATCAGGTGGTTGCAGGCCAACGTGTTCATGCCTTCTCTTCAGTTCTCAATCGCACCGTGGGATTATGACGATGAGGTTAGTTTCTGTTGCAGATTTTATGCCTGTTGAGTTCTCGATTTGACATTTCCTTGACGTATCTTTCATTTCTTGGCATACTTGCGAGGAAAGCCGTGAAATTCTTGTGTTGAAGTGGGTTACCATTGCTAAGTGGGTTAGCATTGCTGGTTTTTGACTGTTTTGTAACACGTGTAATTGGCAATGGGTTGATTTAAAACAGGGTGACTCAAAAGAACTTAACACTTTTGTTTCATGTAGGATCCTTATTTCTGCGTCCTGTCCTGATGATTTGGTGGGGTCCATTGGCCCTGAGGTTTTGAACACCATAGTTTTCACCATCGCCCAGTGGGAAGATGCCCGATCCTGCCGTCAAGCACCCCAGGAGCTCAAATCCCAACGGCGTGATGGTGCGCCTGGCTGGGCATCAGTCAAGCCTCAGTATCTCGGACTCTCAAAAATGTCACTATACCTTTAGCCAGTGGGCGGTGGAGGCGATCGGCCGCCAGCAGCTTGACTCCAAGGACATTTTTTGTTCGGCAACAGGGTCATTTTCCATCAAATCGGGTGGGTAAAAACCATCATAATTGCTTCTACTTCCGCGATGTCAACCCTCATTGTAGCCAAGAAACACACTTACAACAGGTTCCACGTATCATGGTATGGTATGGTGTGGTATTCTTGCTTATCACGTCGTGGGCCCCGTTTTCGCGGGCACCGTTACCAGCGATGCCCATCTTCACATGCCCCAGCAATCCATAATTCCGTGAGCACAGGATCTCATGGACGAACGATCCATCTGGTTCTTCCAGGACAGCGCCCCAGCCCATTTCGCTAGGATGCCAATGCGTATCTACCTTGATGAGCAGTTCCCTGAACGGTGGATGGGGAATGCGGACCGCGTCGACTGGCCAGCAAGATTGCCGCACATCAATCCTTGGACTATACATTTGTGGGGGCATGTTAAAAGCCACGTGTACAACGATCAACCACAGGCACTTGAATCTCTGAGGGCCAAAATAATCAATTGCTGCTAACAGAAACCACCCAAATGCTCGGAAACGTCCACAACAGTTGGTGCACCAACTGTAACATCTCGGAAGGCTGACAATTTGAGGATGAGATTCCGTGACACGAGAAAGGAAGGACTGTTAAGTTACTTTTGGATCACACTGTGTGACTTATCGCAAGTGTTGTAACGCGTAACATCGCTGGGGCAATTGCAGATGTTTAATTTAGCCATATCCAAAATGCTGGCTCTTCAGAACAGATGACTGTATAAGTTTAAGGTAAAACAAAAATCGCTATACCGCCATGTGGTTTGACTTAAAAAATTGAACTCTTATCGTTTTTGGAACGATGCCTTTTTGTAAAAGGGATTTAAAGATTACGGATGATTTTAGTCAGAGATATTCATGTAACAGAAATCGGGTGCTATCAAATCTCTTTCTCGCTAAAGTCTTAAATACCAGAAGAAATTTTGCAAATTTCGGTGCGCGATTTGCTGAGTCTGAAATCATGGCCACACTTAACCAGTGTCTCTTGTGCAGCAACGCGATTCAACCGCAGTCCTCGTTGAGCAGAGCGTGGTTACAATTTCGAGCTCGTTACGTCCTCATGTTTTCAATACCCAACGTACACTTTTTAATTGTTCCAATTGCAGGTTATAAAGATATCTCAGAAGATGGTTGCCTTGCACGAATCAATCAGTGATTACATCATTGAACTGGCACAAGAAGCAGTCGAGACCGGTGCACCGATCAACAGGCCACTTTGGTGGATCGATCCAACTGACCCGACGACCTTTGACATTGATTCAGGTTTGATTTTGGGACTTCATTCCAAATTGGGCTTCATCGATTCAGGTTTATTAATCCTGGGGATTCGTGCCAAATGGCCAATAGGTTTCATGAATTTCATTTTGATCCTGAGGATTCACACTTACGGGGCTTCATTCCAAGTTTTCACATTTTTGAACACCTTGCGTGGTTTCTCAGCTCTTTCCTAACAATAGCTGGGACTAGACTGACACTCGTATAACTTTGTAATTAGGCAAACACGAAGTTGTGTCACGGCCATTTACCAAATTTTGATAATTCTGAACGCTTTATAAGCAAATAATTCATTTTTATGCTAACAACAATGAAATGATATTGACCATTTTGATGGCTAATCCTCGCAATATACCTTGCCAGAACAATATAGAACAAGATGAGAAAACATTGCTGTCGTGTGAAAGGTGCAGACCATTTTAGCCACAAGGTGGAACTGACAATAAAAAAGTGGAAAATCAAATTTTGACTTTTGACTTTTTTACTTTTTACAATTTTTACTTGATGAAAAATGACTGCGAAAATTGACATTTTCGAAGTATTCGAGTGGAAGTGCTTTTGGTGCGGTTGGCTTGAACGCCGAACCTTATTGCCTAAAAGCTGCTCGTAATGTTTATGCTTTCGAGCAACACCGTTCTGAGACATTTTATCATCAGTTATTAAAGCCAGTAAAAGCGCGTTTTCGTTTTACGTCTGAATAAGCTTCGCAGCATCCACCGAAGAGGAACTTTGGCAGTGACAACGTTGTGGATCACAATGGGATGACCCAGTTCATTCAGAGAGGTTGGCAAAACTGGAGAAATGATTGGGTTGCTGGATATGGCCATTGTCCGTCAGGTCAATAAAAGTCCACAAAATACGGATATCGCAGCCACATTCTTCAGTGAAACACGAGAGAATCTTTGCGGATTTGATATCTTTGAATATTTCAAGATTACGAGTACTTTATTCTTGGCATGTTGGGGTCATTTCAAAAGTCCTCGAACGTAGACGATATCTTAAAGCACTGGTTAACACAGGGGCCATCACTTATTTCAACAGGGCTTGGTGCAACTTCACGCATCACACGAGTGTCATGATGATTTGCGGCGCATGATGCCATTGATTCTGAATGGTGCCTGAGTTAATGAAAGAAGACCTTTGATAAGGAGTATTGTTAATGGGGAGGATTTAGCCCTGCTTTGGGGACCTCCAGATTTTAATGAGAAAACCCAGGGGCTGTTCAAATTTTTAAAGTTGAAGATTTGGGGGAACCTTTCTTTCAAGTTGTCTTTAATTTTCGAGGAAACTGATTCTTTGGGTAAACTATAGCACTCCACTGGACTTTTCTGTCATTTGACCACGTCAAAACCAATGAGAACTTATAGCCTCTTATTTCAGGCTCACTTGTACCAACTTTAATTACTTTCGGCGATTGTGCCGACGGTATGGCTTCTTATCAGGAACTCTTGATAATATCACAACGCCCTTGAATCCTGGGCGATTCACTTCGGAAGATACCTGTCCTCTTATTTCAGGACCACTGATATTTTATAGCTGTTGTAACACTTGTCCTCTTATTTCAGGACCACTGAAGTTGAACTCCCTTCTACAAGGGTTATATGTAGCACACTTGAGAAATCGTCCTATTATTTCAGGACCACCAAATATAATCCCACTTCTCTGGGATATGATTGCACTTTAAAATTGACACTGGTTAAATGTCGAGACGTTAACTCGAAACTCTGAATAAATGGCAATTTTCTGCGAAAGTGCTACGTTACTCTGTTCACCTCAAATGAAAATTATCCTTCGGGAAAAACTCATGAGACCCTTAGTAGGTTAATGTCTCAGCACCCAAAGGCGATGGTTATTGAAACCAGCCTTACACAAAAATTCCAAATTAATTCTCACGTTTGGTTCCCATAAAGTGTAATGCTGGCAGCACTGGATCTCGATCCAAATCAAAATTCTATGAGATAGAAATTCCTCGTGGTCCACTCAAGATCAAGCTAAATGATTCTTTCAAAGTTTCCCAAGTGTTCCCCATAAATTGCTTCAGTTTCCTCTCATCAAAATAGATCACAACAGTTGAACCTGAATCCCAGCGTTCGAGTTCGTTGCCCCTGTTGACATCCGCAACCCTCGGTTCACTTCAGATAATTATCAGCACTGAGATGAATAAGATGAACACAGAAGTTTTTCATTTCTCGAATTCAAGTTTTTGTTTATTGCTGAAACCCATGATTTTCCCCATTTACAAACACTCCATTTTCAAGAATAGTTTTCAGAAAAAGGTTATATGGTGTTTGAGGGGTGATGTTTTCCCGGGTAAAGTTTTCCCCATTTTCTCTCAGAGTTTTGGCACATTTTAAAGCCTTGCGACACTGGACTCTGACTCACCAGAACACTTTTCCAATTGTTTCGAATGCAACTTTTCACGCTCGACTTTTCACTCAGACTTCCCACTATCTCCTTCGGCTTTTTCTTTCAACTTCTCCAGCACGACTGACCACGATTTTTCTGCTCGATTTTTCACCGAGTATTTTCCATTGCGCAACACATTCCATGAATCCAAAAGTAGCCCAAAATCCCCAAAGAAAATCCTCATATTTTTCAGCTGACGAAATACCTTCGAAAGCACCTAAAATTGTCACTTTCTGCATCTCTTCAGCACATTTCTCAGGTAGAGAAACGTGTGTATTCCTCTCTGAAAGTGATGTCGATTTTAAAGTCCAATTGTGCCCTCACTCGCCTGGGATCCTCTGCCCCGCACAAAATGCAGGATATAAGAGGTTTTAATCCCAAACCGAGATGATGTTCCAATAAAATTTGCAACTCAAAATATTTTCGATTGCTCTTTGCTTTCTTCTGCTCTGCGCCCAACGGCCTGACACTTTAAGCGTTGCATAATCCCCGTTTTTTGCCGTTGCTTTTCGAATGAAATGATCAAAATCTCCATATTTTCCAACTACATGGTCGGCCAAAAATCCCTCAAATCAATTACCCCTTCAACCCTCCTAACAGTATTGTATTGACCGCAATTAATAAACAAATATTTTTCTTTCTTTCTTTCAGAGTTCCTTCTTGGCGATAAATATCTAGTTGCACCAATCTTAGACGAAGGTGCCACCGTGAGGAATATTTACCTTCCGACTGGCCGTTGGAAGGATGAACTGGATCCGAAGAAGACTGTTCATGATGGACCAAAGTGGCTTACAAATTACAAAGTTCAGCTTCACGAACTAGCTTATTTCGTTAATGACGCCAGTGAAGACCCGAAGCAGGACATTAGAGGACATAAAAGAGGACATTAATGAGGACATTGAAGAAGTCTTTTCACGGAAAGTGAGCATGCAGTTGCGCCGAAGATGTGGCATTTCGGCTCTGTGGTGTCCACAGAACAGATGTGTATTTATTGCTCTTCTTTTCTACCTCTTTGAAATGTGTTTCTCACTTCTTCGCACGGTGGCCTGCATTTGCATTCTGGAGAACACGAATATTTTGGAAAGTGCCTCAAGCTTCAATTTTCGCTCAGAAAGTCTTCATTATTGGTGGATGACCATTAATTGATGGACATTAATTAATTGGTGGACGACCATTTTTCAATCCAAGTGTTTCGGTTTCCTTTTATTAAAAATATATTTTGACTGGTATCGTTTACGGTTGCTGGCGTTGCTATATCATTAGTGATAAAAACAATTCCGCAACTGCACCAAGACCGTGCATGGATCAGCCGTTTTTCGTCGGCTTTTTGTGTCACCTGTCGTGACTCATTGGGGGGATGTTACACCTGCTTTTGCAAACTCTTCAAACTCATAGGTACGCAGGGTGAGTCTGATAAGTGTGTCGAAAATTTGACAATTGCAGCATTTAAATTGCGTGGGTGGTTCCATTAATTTTATCGAAACGAGACATACCTTCTCGTATTTTTAAACATGCATGCAGGCTTTTCCGGTTTATCTGTAAAACACGTTACTGTCCAAAGCGCGGCAAACATATAGGGGCCTACCTGGCTCGGAATATAGTCTTCACCCGGCCCAGAGCCTGGTTGCACCTATAGATTCGGACTCGACTGTACCACTTCGCTTGCCCATTTCGAAGTGTAGTGATAGGCAATGGCAATCGGGGACACGACATAAAGTCTCAATCAATGCTCTTCAGCTTCGAAAACAAAACAGAAAGGTTCGGTTCCGCTTTACCAGTTCACATAATTCGTGCTACAGAATTTAATTAGCCTATTTTTCGACAGATCAATCCACGAATGGTATCCTCCTGTGCATATTTTGCAAATTCCCGACATTTCAAGGTTGATTTTTGCCATCAAAGTGAAAGATGCATGGAAGTCAATGGAGAAATTTTGAGCTGCGGTGAACTTGCCGATGTTGTGGAGACGTTACTGTTTTTTCAGTCGCAGTTTCAAAAATTACGAACTCATTTGTTCTAAAAATGTCCTGCAAGCTGCAAGAGAAAATACTCTGATCAAAAATGATCAGTCTCCAGAAATTGAAAACGCGCACACAGTTCATTCACAAACTCATCAGTTGCGAATACAAAAATCCACTGCAAACAGTCGAAAAAAGCAATTTGATAAAGGCTTACGAATACGTCACCAATTCAAAACACTTGATTACTCGGAAAAGACATCTTTATTCCTCAGATTTTGTAAAATATTCAAGTTGGTCCAATTTGATCTCGTAGTCTCTGAGCCACTGCGGCCCTTTGTGCACAACTCCGGTCAATGCACTCTTCCAGTTTCCACTGGGCAAGTAAATGTCTCTCTTAGTTGCTCCTTCGTCGAGAACCGGTGTCACAAGGTACCTGTCGCCGAGTAGGAATTCTGAAACGAAAAAAATCAAAGATATACAGAGGTGAACAACCTGTTGTGTCAGTGTGTGTTTTCCTTAGGGTGTTAGGCTTGTAGCACCCTGTGGCTGGCTGCGTTGGTTGCAACAGGGTGTGTTTTGGAAAAATCACTGCAGTTGTCCTGAAGCTGCAAATTCGGAAAAGACATTGTCTGAGTTTCAGCTAATTTTTTCAGAATTGATACGAATTATTCGCATTCGCTCATTATTCAGAAGCCAGAACGCCAGAAGCCATCATCGTCGTTTGACAGTTGAATCAGCGTGCAGATGATGCCTGCTGCTCCCTTGCTTTCATGGCTTTCAGCAGTCGTTTTTCCACCGGCAGAAAGCGGTCAAAGACGGGCGGCGCGGCGGCGTTGGCGCACGTCAATTGCTGGCCATGAAATGTCAAAAGAAGATTGATGAAACCCAAACGCATTCAACAAAAATCCGGCTGCTGTTTTCGCGGTGGAAAAATCCCGTCAAAATACTGGGTCGTCCGAAAAGGCTTGCCGTAAAAGCTACAATTGCGGTTGCCCATGCACCTCTGCAATGTTTTACCATAAAGAGAATTGTGCGTACTGGAACTCGAGGTTGGCCACCAAATATATTTACCTAAATTTGGGTCGTGGAATTCCATGTTGTCGGAGTTCGCTCTGCAGCGGAAGAGGGGAGAAAAATATTCCTGCACATTGTGCTGTGTTCGAATTGGAATCCGAAATACCGTTCGCATTCCAAAAATGATTGGCATTCTGGTCATGGGTGATCTGTAACCTTTGCAGCATCTTTATTGCCACATAACGAAAATATTAAATGCTTCTCCACATGGTACTCGTATTTTACCCTCTGCACATGAGCGGAATATTATCATCTGTTCCGGAATATTGCCCAGTCAGCTAAACCTGTGCAGATCAAAGGAATTGGCCATTGCAAACGTGACGGAAGTTAATTCGGAAATTTCCCGTGCATGACAGGTGGACATTGTATTTAAAGTGGTGAATTTTTAAAACAAGCAGTGGAAAGGAGACCTGATGCCAATATTAACAAAAATTATCAAAATGAGTGCAAAACTGACGTAATTATTTGCAGTAGATCAACAGCCAATTTATTGCGCGTTGGTGGATGGAGTCCGAATGGCGTTGAATGATTTTCAAGGCCTTCTTTCTGCTTTGCACAATGAACGGGGTGAGTGAAAATCCCGATTATGAACGTCAACTTTTCATAGTTGTAAACCGTTGCGCAAACTGTTTTCTTTCTCTGCAGAAGAGAAACAAAACTAAGTAGGATATACCTGGCCGGGGGTTTCTTGCCTGTCATAATTTCTTTCTTTGCTTGTTTTTATTTCACTTTTCTTTTCGTGTTTATTTTATATTTTTATATTTGTGGTTTATTTTATAATTTTTTTAGTATTTGCCTCGGATTTTGGTGTTCTTAAGTACACGACAAAAAGCAATTTTATTCGACGTCCTCAACCATTCGGCGAGGCATGGAGCGAGCGAAGTTGCGCAAGTAATTCGGTTGTTTCAGTTGTCTTGCCCGGCCGTTCACCAAAATCGCATGCCGTATTGTGGTCATTCCTCCAAAACAGTGACATTTCGGGCACCATGCAGGCATCTTCGATATGTTCGAAAGTTCGAATGACAGGTGATTTTTTCGAACAACAATGAACACCTGCTTGCTGGTCGGTATAGAATAAAAGACCTGACTACACGATCAGTCAATTTCATCACAATTCGATCGGAAAGAGTGTTCATTTAAAAATTCACCACTTTAAATATAGGTACATATTTAGGTGCGGTAATCTAACCTGAGTCAATCGTGAGAGCCGTTTCGTCGTGTGGGTCGTTCCACCAGAGTGGCCTGTTGATCGGTGCACCAGTCTCAACTGATTCTTTTGCCAACTTGATTATGTAATCACTAACTGAAGCGTGCAAATCCACCATCTTCCTCGTCATTTCGACCACCTGTAGGTCATTGAATTGAATTTTGAATTGAATTGAATTTTTATAAGTTAGAGGGTGTTACCCTTTATCGTAAAACATATACACAAATCAGGAAGAACGAATTAAACACTGGAAAGTGAATTGAAACAGGGAAAGAGTATTGTAAACAACAACGGACATGACGTGAAAAAGATAAAAAACACTCACAACGGAACAGAACAGACAAGCAATTGACACGTTTTCTGTACAACAAGCTTCGCAGGCTAAAGACCCCCTGGAGCCAGTGAGGCTGCCAAACGACGACGGAGAGCTTCCACCGTCAAAGGAGGAGAGAGGACGGGGGCAGGGAGCGAGTCATTGCCAACAATCAATGGTGCCTATTGCACTTCGTCTCGAGACAAAGCCAACTTCGGTCATAAAGGCAAACTAAATGCAAGAAAAATTATTATTTACGGGATGTGTTGAAATGTCAGACTTTTCACTGGTTTTCTCAGACATTTCACAGTTTTTATCTAAAGCTGCAATTTTGCCTTTTTCAATGTGATGTGTCAAGGTGTCAAGAGAGATTGCAAAATCGTCCGGGCAGCGGTCTTTTCCAACACAGTTCTGATGAAAAGCTGCATTTCTCGTTTTACATTTGATGTGTTCACAGAGATCTCGAAATTGGTGGGATCAGCTATCTTTCCAAACATTTCGAATCTTTCCAAACATTCCAAACTTTCCGTTTTAAATTGAAGAGACAGTTGTTGTGATTGGGTGTGTATATATTCCACCGAGTATTTCCAAAGGAAGTACCTTGTTTGATGATATTTATGATTCTGGTGTTTTAAATTTTTCCAATGATGTGATTTTCTTTCTGTGTGGTGATTTTAATACACCAAATTCGCTAAATTTGTCTTCGGCAAGTGGTTTAAATCAAAACGACAAATTCGTTTTGAAGCTAATGCAGGTTTTTTCACTCAAGCAGCTGGTCACTGCTCCCACCCGCATTCGTGGTGCTTCGGCTCATGCATTGGATCTTGTCTTAACAAATTGCCACTCATATCTTGAAACGAATGTGGTTCCTGGAATATCTGATCACGAAGGGGTGAAACTTACTTGGCCAGACAAATTTGGTGACGGCAATACGTCATCCAAAGCAGTTCCCCTTCGCGCTCTCTATAGCCAGGCAAATTGGTCTTTCATTGGATATTTGGCCACTTGGATCTTCCTTGGTTTCAAAGAGAAGATATCTGAGTTGTCGGTGGATGATGCGTGGCTTTTATTTAAAACTAATTTGCTAAATTGCCTTAAGTATGTCCCTATTGCAAAGATAAGAGAGAGAAAAAATCTCCCTTGGGTAAATCATTCGCTCAAGAAACTACTCAGACAATTGCGAGTGGCAAATTCTCGTTGGCGCCGTACTGGACTCGCAAGTGACATCTCCTGTTACACAAGGCTGAAAGCTCACTCTGTAGATATGAATGATGCCTTGCAGAACAGATTTTTGTCCTCAGCAATTGCCTCAGGTGCGTCACGTCCCTTCTGGCGTTATATGAAATCTCTTCGGGGTGATCAAGCACCGTCAACTCTTAAAAAAGCTGATGGCACACAGCTTACTTACTCTGTTGACATAACTAATGAGTTAAACGATTATTTTTGCAGCGTCTATGCCAAACGCCCTGACGGGCTACCCTTGAGAGATATTGTTGACAGGTTTCGCCCATCAAATTTGGAAAATCCTCCATTCCCAAAAATAACGAGTTATGGGATTTTTCGCCTCCTTCACAAGATTAAACCAAAAAAGGCGGCGGGACCAGATGGCATTCCTGGGAGGCTTTTAAAAGAGTTGGCCTTGCCATTATCAACTCCTCTAGCTGCATTTGTTGATAAAATGTTTGTGTCCGGAAACTTTCCCTGTGAATGGAAGCAAGCAACTGTTGTTCCAATTCCGAAGAGTTGTGCCAAGAAAAGTGTTGTGTTCGGATATCGCCCAATTTCCTTGACCTGGTTGTGCTCAAAGCTTGTGGAACAAATTCTTCACAGCTATTTGTTAAATTTCTTAGAGTCACTTAATTTTTTCCATTGCTATCAATTTGGCTTTCGAAGGAGATTGTCATGCGAGCTGCAGGTCATCTCGCTTGCTGATGACATTCATCGCTCTCTTGACGAAAAGGCCTCGGTTCATGCTGTCTTCCTTGATTTTCAGAAAGCCTTTGATATAATTCCATACGAGCTCCTAATCTTAAAATTGGCCAGGCTAAAGGTACCTTCCTTTTTGCTGGACCTCCTGTGCTCTTTTTTGGAAGGGCGTTCTCATCATGTCACTGTTTCGGGGATGAGGTCTTCAAATCTTTCAGTGACTTCAGGGGTGCCCCAGGGCAGTGTTATGGGACCTCTCCTTTTCCTGGTGTATATAAATGACATAACGGAAGGCCTTTCTAGCTCAATTCGTCTATTTGCAGACGACGTGGTGCTATATCGTAAGGTGACAAATGATGAGGATCACATGTCTTTGCAAAACGACCTGAACATTATTGAAGCATGGTGTGCCACATGGAAGATGAGCTTAAATGTCGATAAATGCAAATCTATCATCTTTACAAGGCAAAGAAAACTGACACCCATAAATCGACTTGTTTATAAACTAAAAGATATTGCTATTGAATCTGTTTCTAGCTATAAATATATTGGTTGTATTTTCTCCAGTGGTATGAGTTGGCAACTACACATATCCTCCGTCTGCTCTAAAGCTAGTAGATCACTTGGATTTCTGATCCGAAATTTAAAGAAAGCCACAGTGAAAGTCAAGTTAAGAGCTTTTAAAACTTTAGTTATCCCTGTCCTTGAGTATGCATGCGCTCTCTGGGATCCCTACTTGGCTTGTGATATTCATGCGCTAGAAAGGGTTCAGCGTCGGGCTGCCAGAGCCATCACTGGAAATTATGACCGAAATTCCAGTGTATCTGCAATTCTGAATGATTTGGGCTTGCCAACACTCCGTGAACGCCGAGAGCATCATCGTTTGGAGCTTCTGCGGACAATTCTTTTTGGTGATGTCCTGCTCCAGCTTCCGCCTTGCTATTCGCTCAAATCCATTCAGAGAAGAACAGACAATGGTGCGAGCTTCACCCATCCCACATGCTCTTCCAGTGCTTATCACAATTCTTTTTTTCCACGAACCATTCGTGACTGGAACTCCCAACCTTCTGAATCGGCCAACATTTCTGCGTTCTTGCACAAAGCTGATACGTTGCCTTCTCTGTTTACTTTTTGAATTTAAATTAATTAAAAAAAGTTATTTTATTATTATTTCTATAAGATCTCCATGTGACGTTTTTCTTGAATCAAGTTGTTCCTTTACGCACTATTCGTTTTTGTAGTTAAGTCCTTCTGCCATCTCTGCAGTCGTATTGTGTAAAGAATAAAGAATAAAGAATCAAAAGCTATTCATTTCACGTTTTGCTGTGTTCAGAAAGATCTCATCACTGGTGGAATCATCTGTCTTTTCCAAACACTTCGAATCAAAAGCTGCATTTCACGTTTTACATTGTGTTCACAAAGATCTCAACACTGGTGGAATCATCTATATCTTTTCCAAACATTTCGAATCAAAAGCTGCAATTTCTTGTTTTTTTTTGTGTGATGTGTTCAGAGAGATCTCGCAAAATTAGGAAGGGCAGAGATGTCCTTAAAGCAATTCGAATCAAAATATGCCATTTTGCATTTTTCGTGTCACGTGTTCAGTGAAAATTCAAAATTGGTGCAGTCAGCCGCCTTTTTCAGACAGAATCAAAAGTTGCATGCAATTTGCGTTTTTCGGGTGATGTCTCAAGACAGATTTCACACCGGCAGGGGTCAGACAGTTCGAATAAAAACGGCAATTTCGTGTTTTTTACACGTGTCCTTATCCACTTTTCACATCTAATGTTGTCACAAAAACAAACGAAATTTCAGTTCTGAAAAGTGCTGACGAGCTATCTGACACAAGGTTAATGGCCCCTGAAAAATTGTAAATGGCTTCGCATACAACGTACGAAAACGCGAAATTGCATTTTTGTCTTGAGCTCTTCCCAGTTTCTACTCTACCAGCGTTAGCATACGAATAAAAACTGGAATTTCGTTCGTTTTTGTGACATCATGGACAGATGTGAAAATTGGACAAGGCAGGATTCAAGAGACTCGGGGTTTTTGTAAAAAAATCTGTCACCAACCTCGTCATCATATGTCCAGGGCGCAATTGAGAACTGCATGGCCGGCATGAATGCGTTAGCCTGTGACCATCTAATGTACAATTCACGACTTGGCTTGTTGCCATCGTAGCCATTTCCACCAATCATATCCGGCAAGACGAATGGGTATCCCAAGATGGAAAACTGAAAGAGCGTTGGTATCAACGTCTTTAGACCGTTCTCGTATTCCCAGACGGACGATTTGTCAAGCATGCGTACAAAAATAGGGAGATGTTGGGTGTTTCGGCCGACTCGGACTTCAATCCCTTTACCGAGCTGCGAGACGACTTCGGCGTACTTCGTCGAATATCCGTTCGGGTGTTGGGACGCTGGAAGGTACTTGAAGTAGCCTGCGTCTGGGAGCCAGCGAGTCTCCCCAGCGTCGAACTTGAAAGAATCGATGCCGTAGTTCCTTTGTAAGGACCGAAGTCTCTCAACCCACCAGGCGACTGCTTTGGGATACGTGGTGTCAACAACACCAGCTGGTCTGCCACCCCACCACGGGGATGGACCAGGTAGACTCCACTTCATATCCTTGACAAGGTACTGATTGTCAGAAGCCATCTTGAACTTGGGGCATGTTTGCTCGAGGAAGGGATGGATCCAGATCGTAACATGGTGGCCTTGGTTCTTCAGTTCGGCCACCATGGCCTTGGGGTCAGGGAACTTGGCAGTATCAAACTCGAGTTCGCCATAGCATGTCTCCCAATTGTCATCAATTTCGATTTGACTTGCTTTTATGCCACTGTCACGAACTTTCTTGGCATATTCAAGAACCAGGGTTTGATTAACATTCTGATAGTACTCGGCCCAAGTGGACCAGATAGGCTCTCTGAAGAGTCTCTCGTCTGGAATTCCCTTTGGTTTGCCAAGATAGTTGTTGATCATGTGCAGGTGGGTTGCTGTTAAGTTCTCCTTCTTGCAGATCTTGTAGCTCAACTTAAGCGGGTCGCCAATATTTTCAGCTTTATACGGATAGTGATATGCTGTTCGAAGACAGAGACTGTTTGATCTCTTGTCATTGATGCTCACGAAAAGAGGGATATCTTCGTCGGCAAGTATGGCGACGCCGTTCGAACTCAGCCAATACGGTTCAAGCACTCCGCCGTAGAATTCGAAAATGTTTGCCAGGAAGTCGTTGGTGATGTAAGCTGTTTCGGGCCTAGGGAGCAGGCCATCGATAGGCCAGAGCTGATAAAACGTTTCGCCACCGCCATACCAACGGACGCCATCCATGTCGATACAATCCATGAGCTGTGAGAGGTTTGCAGACCAAGATACGTGGACACAGCCATCGTTTAAGGTTGTTAAGGAAAAGTCGGCAACGCCACCCCACTGCAGACACTGGTTTCCTTCCTTGGATTGGCAGGAACTCGGATAACCCTTAAGATGCGGAAGTGTAAGACCGGCGAAGACTGGAATCAACGTCCCTGAAAAAGTGAAGAAAATTTTTAGTTCACTTGTAAAGTGACAATAATTGAAACTTTCTTTTTGGGAAACTCCACGGAACGGAATCTAATGGCGAGCTTGTGTGAACATTTTGACCCTCTAGTCCTTGAAGAGAATGACATTGGAGGGATCCCGCTCTTGATAATGTTCAGTCATGAAACTCAAGTGAATTCTGGCTATAACCTTTATTTACCTGCGGGCATTTAAAATCCAGATTGCTTGGTTGTTCTGCTATGCCTCTGCTTTTTTATCAGCTAATAAAATGACGATGATTGTCCTGTGAAAATGTCTCATCTCTCTTTTTCAGTGCTTTGAAGCGAACCTATTTTTACGTCTAATGATGGAACGCACACAGGTTTGATTTAGGGTATGATTAACATTGTGGGTATGGTAAAGTCGGTGAGTGTGAGTTTACCAGTTTCCCATAACTTAATGAGTTGGTAAGTTTACCAAATACAACAGGTAAACTGTTCTGATGTCGATTTTAGTGTCAACCGGAGACTGCAATGTGCATTGAAGGATGTTCTTAAAATGTGTCGAATTATTCACGCAAAAAATTGATCAGTTTGGAATGCATGGAAAAGCTTTGTGCGTGGGCTTTGAAGACGTGACCGGCATGAAGAATAAGAAATGACCACACTGTGGAGATGTTTCGAAGCATTGTCCTCTCCCTCTCCACCAACTGACAGAGCGCATTCGATTCTGGTGCAGAAGTTGTCATTCAACAGCAGCTATCACTGTTTCTGTTGTCGCCGCAAGTGTGAGTGGCACCTTGAAAATAGGTTTGTCTGTCATTGGAAAAGCAAATTATCCTAAAAGAAACATCGCTCCACCCTGACATTGTGAAACATCGTTTCTCTGTTCGAAATACTTAAACAGAGCCTGAGATAAATTCTGCTTAAGACTGCTTTATAGGTAATTTGACTTGTTGATTTGTGTCTCAGGTGGCAGAATAAACCGATCGCTGATCGCCAGTCCCACGCTCAGAAAAGCAGATTGAAATCACTGGATATATCTCGACAATGATAAAAGTAAACTTATTTGTAAATTTATGGACTGCCTCAAAGAATACTTCCAAGCTTCCTTCATGCAAATCATTCCAGGAAGAGCGGAAGTGAATGATGTTTCATGCAAAAAATGGCTAAATCCGCGTGGGGCGTCAAAAGGGCGGCGGTTCCATTGGCGCAGGTTGTGCAGTTTGCAATAATCCAACTGTTGAATGACAAGAGAATGTAATCGAAATTGACTCACCGTTGGCGTTTCCATCATTGGCCCTCCCATCTCCCAATTTCACCACAACGGCGTCATTTTGGAAAATTGTCTTCGATTCACTTTGAGTCGCAAATAGCGCGAGAAATAGCAAAAGATGGTTTCTTGACATGATACTTCTATTTACCATGGTTTTACGCTTTTACTAAAAGGATTTAAACAACCATTTGCCATTCTCGCATAACGCGCTCTTGGATTTGCAACTTGCAATTCTTGGCCGGAGCATTCGCAGAAAACAAGCCTGACGCTGATTATCAGCGAACTGACAGGTTTTCAGTTGTTTTTGAATCGGTGTTGTTGTTATCATCTGAATACCAGGAAACACTGGAGGACGTTATCAAATCAGTTTAACAAGTGGCGTCTGCATGGTTGAGTGAAAAGGTTTTGTTGAAAATGCCAGAACATGACAGAATAAAACTTTGTACGTCTCTGAACTCCAATACATTTTTATAGCTTAGATTTTAATTTTTATTTACCGTTATTTTCTTCACCGCTAATTTTTTTTTTTATCTTTGGATATCCCGGAAAATTCATGTGAAAGTTTACGGTGTCTGGATCAATGGTGCATTCTACTGATCATCTTTTTTTTACTTTCTACTTTTTTTTCTACTGATTCATCTCTTTCAGTGATGAACTTTGACATTTTGTTTTCATTCATCAGTCTTTATTCGAGTGACGGTTCCAAGGAAATGTGTAGTTTTCCTATATGTATTATAGAATGTGTAGTTTTCCTATATGTATTATATATGAGTTGCCTTAGAATTATATGACTGTGGAAATGGGGCTTAAACACTCAATTGTTGTAATACATTGTTGTTTTTATCGTCGACGAACACTTTGGCGATTTTATTTTTTTGCGAAACCCATAGGCATACCGCTTGGCTACCCTTTTAGCACCTTGTCTTTTTTCTTCCAATGATAACTCCGTTTCTCTTATCACGTTCTGTTGTTCCTCGATTGCAAAATATGTTGCAATCTTCGTTTTCATATATAAAAAGTGTACGAATTGCATAACGGTTACCATCTGGTTCTCACAATGACCGCAACATCATTAAGTCATCAATCATTACTATGAGATATCCATACGAATGATTGGAGCCTGGCGCAATTCCCCAGATTTCCCGTGTGCGCGTGAACGAACCACCCGCTTCATTTGCTTTGACTAACTGACTGTCGATATCATACTGTCCCAGCGCTGCAGCTCTGTAATCAGTGAGACAGGGGAAAAAGTTAAGCTGCAGCGAAAACAAAAACCTGACCGACATTTCCCCTTCGAAGGTGCATGTATGGTGGAATTTCTAGAGTGCATTTGGCTTTCAAAACTCTTTGAACGTCATCCGTATTCGTCAGGCTTTTAAGCCCGAGTTCCACTAGGGCGCCGCGCCTGAGCCGCACCTGGGTTTTTGTGACAATGTTACAAAAACGCAGGCGCCGCGCATGATACCTTCCCCCCGCCTGGCCAGGATCCCGCCGGATCCTGGCCAGGATCCCGCCGGATCCTGGCTCCCGGCGCCCAAGTGGAACTCAGGCTTTAGACTTTCTAGTGGGCTAGAATTTTGGTTAATCATGCACCGGAAAATTAATGATGGAACCATACACACGCAATTCAAATGTAAGTCAATGAAGCATTTCATTCTTCAACGAAAATTCAGCACCAAAGTTTCGCCTTTTTAACTGCGTAAGTAAGAAAAACGAATGTAATTTTTTGCGATAAAATTGCTGCAGCAAAATGGTTGAAATAGGTGTCAACAAAGTTGAAGAAATCTGGGACTTTGTTCGTCATGAGGCTGCAAAATCGAAGTTTCGGATGCAATATTTTATTCATTGACCACCACAATCGCATTTAAACTATTGTGTGGTTCCATTGATTTTCTCGATAATATACAAAGCAACATTGTTGGTTAAGAATTTTTTGTTTTCCAAACTGGTGCCAGAAACGCAATGCGCCTGGAAATGTTTTCCGATATTTGTCAACAGACCCTCGATTTGCCTCCATTTTAGGCAATGGCATTTCCAGGGAAAACTCATGGATACCGAGCGGCGTAAACCCCAAGCAAAAACCAACCAGTGCATGGGCCTTGGAGTGGGAGACAATTTCACGGTCTTGGAATGTTGAAGAATTACCGACAATTTAGGGATTTCCATCCTGCATAAATTTTGGTTGTTTCATTGCAATGCTTCAGGGCTGATTTGATATTCAATTGTCGTGATTCAGTCGTCAGGGCAGTACACTGCTCGTTTCCGGACCCGCGCGAGCTTCGGGGATGTTTTCGGGACTCTTTTGAGGACATCAAGCACCACTCTTCGAAGGAAGGGATCAAGATTTGACGCAAATACTGGGTCAAAAAATGTTGGGACAAGTGCATCAAATGTTGAGTCAGTAATTGACACATTCACTGGGGTAAAATGAACAAAAATGGGTCATTTTGTGATTGAATTTTTTTCGCTCACTGATTCATCAAAACGGTTGGTAAACCGGGAATCCGTCATTTTGTCTCGCAATGGTCTCAAGTGCGTTGGCCTTTCGCAGCCTAACGACCTCATGAATTTTTACCTTGGAGGTGCGAAAAAATGTGACTCACAAAATGAGACAAACCGTTGGGTGCTTGTCATGCAGATCGAACCGTCAGCAAGAACAAAAATCATTCGAAATACGAGTACCTACTGATTGGATTTGTGTTCCCGCGCTCTTTTGGAGTTTTTGTACAATCAGGTACGATCGTCGATCACACTACATTGTAACACTTTTTGCGCAAGGGACCGCACTGCAGGCCAATGTTAGCGTCGTGAACCTCCAGAAAGACTCCACAAATAAGCCCCCACGATGGACGAGACTTCCACAATTCCCATGGCTCTCATTACAGCTTTGGTAGCTGTGGAAAAGATGAAGCTGAAAACTGAAATGCTGAACATAAATATGAAAAACGGCAATCAAAGAGTTTTGAAGTGAATTGTCGTTGAAAAGACGAAAATTGCAGTTGGGAGTCATTTTGGTGATTTTGACACAATATTTGTACAAAACTTTGACCCAATCAATGAGATTAAATTCATGACCCAATGTTGCTGGGTCATGAAAATCCAATGTCTTTCTGAAGAACATGTTTGCACAGATATTCGGCCGTATTCCCCACTGCAATTCATCCTCAGGTTCAACTCAATAAAACCATAACCAATTCAATGGATACAGCTCATTCCATTTGAAGATATGAGCTGAGAATGATTCACTCTTCCATTTAAATACACAGAAATTCTTTTTATTTTCTCTGCCGAGAATGAAGTTTTCGACCGAGTTTTCATTGTTGAAAGAATTCTGAATTCACTCTGAGCACACTTGGGAGCATTCTTTGCTCATACATATCTTCAAGTGGAATGAGGAGTATGGATTTGTGTTGCGAAAATTTCATTTCTATGCTACACAACGCTCATTCCTTTTCCATTGTTGCTTTGAAAGATGCATCCGTCTGTTGAATTATTGGCTGTTGAGTTAAACTGTTGAGAAATGAATTTGGTGACCACCCTGTACGAAGGCTGTGCGGCTCTGAGTTGGATTGTCCGGTTCGTTGAGCTGGATTGTCCGTCATATTGAGTTGAATTGTCCGGCACGGCGGCATATTGAGTTGAATTGTCCGGTTTGTTGAGTTGCATGGTCCCCCCGTTTTGCATAGTCCCCCCGTATAAACTACATAAACCCAAAAAAGAATGTTGATGAGGGTTTCAGTGCCAACCAGGCTAAAGTTCGGTGCCAAATCGGGCAATCGCGCATTTGAATACTCCGGTTGACATTGCATATGATCAAAGTTAACAGACTCTTTCTGTGCATAAAAATGTTGATCTGATCTGGGTTTTCGCTCACCTTTTGAATCAACAGATTTCTGGTATTGCTTTTTATTTTTTGTTTAGCTTTGTTTTTTTTTTTAATTTTGGTGTAATCTTTTTTTGTTTTTTTTTTTTTTGCATAGAGCTTTTGCCTGCACTACCTATCTCTTTCCCTTCTCTTTTATTCGTTTTTCTCCACCATTTTGATATGAGATGTGCTTTGTGTTTTCCTCGGAGATCTTTCATAGTCAATGACAGCGAGCCTTTATGTGCTTTTGGTATGCTGGATGTAGTTTTTTTCTGGTCGTTGGTGATCCATGACGAAAAACAATTTGCGGATCTATTTCATTTTTTGATTTTTCGGGACAGACAAGGTTAGGTTAGGTTAGGGAATGGTAGGATAGGGTACAGGGTTGGTCAGGTTAGGTCAGGTTAAGTTAGCGTCCAAACCATATCGGATCATGTGATGGATCACCAACGACCAGAAAAAAACTGCACCAGCATGCCAAAAGAATACCGTTTCTGCTGATTCCGAAAAATAGTGTATGGGCTTAACCGACTATCAGCTTGCTGAGTTTTTATCAGCTGTGAATTGCTCAATGTTATTACAAGGT
>JASGXE010000797.1:0-29661 GCA_030068105.1 Sinentomon sp. SZTP_YWyxl
ACAATTGATCACAAAAAGCGTGCCTAAGTTACCATGGTCTTGCCCATTCTTGAGTATGCCTGTGGTGTGTGGAATCCTTCCAAAGTGTCCGACATTCAGGCATTGGAGAGTGTACACGGCGAGCGGCCAGAGTCAGGAACTTTGATCGCTTTTCCAGTGTCACTGCTCTACTCAATATGCTTAAGCTCCCCCTAGTTAACAGACGTCGTGATCATTGTCTCAAATTGTTCAGTGACATTGTTCTTGGCAACGTTGACTTTCCGTTACCCACCTGTTACCATATTAAATCCGTTCAGAGAAGGACCGATAATGGTTCGAGTTTCAGTATCCCTGCTGCCAGAGCAAGTTTATCAAAATTCTTTTTTCCCACAGATTATGCTGTCGGAATAGCCTTCCCCGTAGCTCGCCTTTTATCATAGTGCAGTTGCAAAGCGGACGTTTAACCACACGCTTAAAAATGTTGGGTGACAGGATGACCCAATCTGCTGGGTCAACAGGAAATGGGCTATTTTCACTCAACATTGGTTCATTTTTCCAACACAATGCAGGTAGTCAAGTTGACCACAATGTTGGGGACCAAAAGTTTACACAACATTGGATCAAAAATTATACCCAAAGCTGGAAACGTCTCCCAAAATGACTCAAGGCTGGGTCATCGCCGCCTTGAATTCCTTTCTGTACCTGCGCCAACCGCAAACAATGCAGACCCGACAACGAATACCACCGTATGCGGCCCGCCTGCAGCGCAGAGAATGCATTTCGACTCAGCCAGCACTCCGGCCATTTGTCAATCCCACCCCATCCAGCTCACACTCTCCATTCGTGCTGGCCGTGTCACACATGGGCACGCATGCCTTTCCTGCGGACTTGATTCTATGCAGATATTTGAACAGGATAATACCCCCCCGCTATGTTCACATGCTTTGCTGACAAGATTCGACTCTGTTCAAGCACGTGCGGGTGCATTTCCCATTAACAGAGGTCACTTCAACTCTGTGTGTCTGTCGCGCTGTGGGATATTCCTGGAGATCTTTTTCTCGATCGGCAGGCAGTCGTTTCAACTTGACAAGCTTGGTTCCTTTCATCAGCCCGTGAAGTTGAAAATTTGTAACCCACATGTGGTTTGTTTTTGTTGGTTTTCAAAACTGTTTGCGACTTTTAGCATTTTTTGTAATAAATTTTTCAGACAAGAACGGCAATTTCTGGGTTTTTTACACTTCTGCAAAATATAGACAAAAACTATCGTTATTATTGACCAAATTGATTCCATTTGCAAATTGACTCTGAGATTTTTCATGCAGTTTGGACGGGGTGAAATTTAAGGGCTGTCCAGTCCTTAAATTCTATCACGAAAAAAAATTTAGATGATTTTCTGCTTGAAATTTTAAGACTGGTCATCCAGTCTTAAATTTCATCTGAAATTCAAAAAACAAAATGTGAAGGTTTTCATTCTCATGAAATTTAAGGAATGGAATTTCTTAAATTTCAAAAAGGTCCATTTTGATATTTTATGGCATGAAGTTTAAGGATTGATAACGAGTTCTTAAATTTCATCTGAAATTCAAACAAAAATTCCGAGACATTTCTTCAGCGTCTAAACCGCATGAAACATCTGAGATCCAATTTGTACCAGAACCAATTTGGTCAATAAATAACTGGTCGTTTTCTCTATTAATTGGCAGAAGATCAATACCACTTGCTGCCGCTCTAGCTTGAACAACCTGTGAAAAAACGCTGAAATTTGCTCAACATTGCTCCTAAATTCTAACAATTCATGCGAATGAAAATTACCACAGAAATTATGTTAATATGACCCAACAGTGGATCAACAGCCTCACAAATCAATGCTTTGAATTGACTCTGAAATATAATTGCAATGACCCAATATTGGTTCAGATTTTAAACAACTGAATGGGTCAATATAACCTCCAAGTAGCATCAGTTTAACCCAACAATGAATGATAAAAATGACCCAACTTTTTAGTCATCTTGAACTATGGAAAAGGTATAAATTCACCCAACGGTTGGGTTTTTTTTTTTCTTTTGACCCATTTTGTTGGGTCAAAATGTTGACCCAACACCCTTGAGTCAAATTGACCCCAAAAGGGATGCCTCATATTTGCCTCAACAGTTGGGTCAAATTTGACCCAACTTGGGTCACATTTTACTCAACATTTTTAAGTGTGACTTTAAAATCCTCCTTATTCGTATTCAGCTTTCGCCACCAACTTTGGTTTTTATTCTGCCAGAGGATGTTTTTTAATTAATTTAATCTTGATGTGTTTTTTGTTTAATGCAAATTTTATTGTCAATCGCTATTGCGTATTTATAACAGCACCAATCCCTTGGTCTGTTTTTTGAAAAAAAAAAAAAAATAAAATAAGTTTCGTTATTACTGGAAGCTCTTTGACTTGAATCTCTTTCCAGCAAGAAAAAAACCAGGCTATTCGTTTATTGGGCGAATATTGAGACATAAATTCAACATCTATAGCTTCCTGTCTCAATTTCGCAAGGACTGCCAAAGGGCGAACCGACAATGAGCATATACGAGACATCTCCGTGTGTCCCTACACGCATATACTAAAACAGCCATCTGTTTTCCAATACTTCGAAACTCCCAGAAATGGTTTTATACAATTCCCGTTTCGATTTGCAACCAATAAAACGTTAAACTCTGGTCAATTTGGTTTTTTTCAAATAAATCTGCTATGGATACGCTTTACCTTTTGACAAATACTTTTAAACGAGCTTGGAGAATACCAATCCTTGCACTCTTTTTTTTTTGTTTTTTCAAGTGTTTTTCTTTTGTTTCCACTGATTTTTCTGACCCCGTGAAGAATTGTGCACTTACTCGTATGGGGTGAGATGTTTTTCACTTGAGCTCAATAAGTCGTTTACTTGAGAGCAGCAAGTTGTCAAGGTACAAAACTGCTTTTATGATTCCGTACAAGTGAAATTTGGGGTTCCACAAGGAATTTTGGGCCCGACTTTTGTGGCGTTCTGAGTGGACAATGAAAACAGTCTTTACAAATTTACAACAATCTTTGCCGGAACTTTAATTTCTATTTACAACTGACTCTCCCGCTCCTTCCATCCGGGGCCGATTCTCAGGTCAGGAATCAGAACCAAAACACGGCCAACCAGCTTGCCGTCCAGACTTGAACTCCTCGAGAAAAATACAGAAAGCACGGACCATAACCGTTGGGCAGGATCACATATGACACTAATGGTTTCGCAGTCTACAACCAGAAAAACATCTCTATGAAAACAACTATATGTAGCTCATTAAAAGAATGACATTCACTAACTATTCACAAGCGATTATCCAGCATGAGAGCCTTCCCTTCTCTTGCTCTGAACATAAATATTAAAACAGATGTTTCCGCCCCTCAACCAAGGAGGGGACCTCAGAAAAGCTCCGCTGCGAGACACGGCCTTACACTTTTTCTTGAAGAACAACATGTCCAAAATTTTCAGAAATCAAGTTTCTGCGTATTTAACCTCGTGCAAATCTGATTCACCCATTATAGAATTATGTTACGGTTTAGCGAGCCATTCTGAATACCCGGGCCATGTGATATTTTTGTCAGACTTTTGAAGCACAAGGCAATGTTATTCCCCATCTATTAAACGCCGTTAAATACATACCTTCATGCAGTTTGTTTTGTGGCGCATGTGAAATTGGGAATTACATTGCCCCGAGCTTAAAAGTCTGAAAAAATCTCCTATGGCCCGGATAATCAGAATGGCTCCGCATATGTTCGTAAAAGTAGGTATCAGACGCTGTTTTAAACAGGCTCTCGTGCCATTAAGGCAATCATCAATGGAGAACAGAAGAGTTCTCAGCAGAAAACAGCAAAGTTCACCATATATCTGGGAATGGGAAGGGAGTGAAGGGAAGTACATGCAATCGTCGGCTAAGTAAGTACGTAGGAAACGTAAGTTAGGAGGAAACGGTAAAGGAAGGAGTGGAAACGAGGGGACAGGAGTTTGGAAAACATATCATCGGAATGTAGACAGGGACTAGTCGTATAGCATCACTAACAGATACAAAACAATCACACACACGAACACCCTAAGCAAGAATCATCAACCAGCACACACATACCTACACATCCGTTTAATTTTTGCCGCCCACCCAAAGTACCTAAGGCCCCAACATGCATAACGAGTTTCCAGTACCACCACCCATCTTTCCCGCAGCGGAAACAGCTGTCATGAAATCCACCCTGAGGAAAACCAAGAGGTGCGATTGTGACTAAACATTTGGAAACCATCCAGCATTATGGTTGCTAAGATGAATAATAATTAAAGCATTTACATTTTGTATCAAACATTTTGAGTAGCTAAATCTTAAATTCGTTAAAAAACTGGACGGGCAATGCCAACTTCCAAACAGATTTCCCAGTTATTTGGCCGTCGATTGGCACCATTGCAACTTCGACAGACTGAGTAAAAGTGTGGAAAGCAAAATTATTGACGTCAAGACAGCCGATTCACGTTTTTTGCCGATAACCTAAGAACGGAATGACCACTATCGCTAAATTTCGGGCACTGCCTTGCAAAATTCACAAAACTAGGGTACTAACCGAGCACGAGATTGGCAAAAAAAGTTTGGGCCAGCTATGCGCTTAAAAAGTGGGCACAGGCTATAACTTGACGTCAAGATAGCCTGCCCATTTATTTTGCCAATTACTCGACAACGAAATAAGCACTATCGCTGAAATTAGGGCACTCTTGAGCACTAACCGAGCACTAGCAATTGGCATAAAAAACGTTTGGGCAGGCTAAAATGGCTATCTTTTAAAATGCTATCTTTTAAACTGCTATCCTTTTCACTTCTTTCTTTAGCTATCTTTTTAACTGGATAAACTGCCTGAAAATGTTTGTGCAGACTATCTTGTCACATCTGGCATCTGGAGGTGTAATACACCCTTTACAGATTGGGCCAGCCGACCACCTGTCCGGTCGCGGAGATTTGAACCAAAGAACCAAGATCCCACGGGAAGTTTGAAACCAGCAATAGACGGGAATATGGTGCGGAGTAGTCACCAACCATCAACTACAAGGAATTCGAACCAGATGTTGGGAACTGCGGATGGATTGGAGTTAGTACGATGTAACTCATTGCACAGGTGTTCTCAACTCGCTAGCCTTCCTAGAAGCCTAAGCGGTAAACATGCGCGTATATGACATTTATTCCGCTGCTTGTTGAATGGTAATTCCCATTGTGCTCTGATCATCGCCCGTGCAAAGGTTCGTTAAATTTCGTTGCAGAGCAGTCGTTTTACTATAGCTCAAAATTCAAAGCCCAAAAAGTAACCATGAGATTACTGACTGTGTTTTTGGTTCTATTGGTAAGTGCCATTTAATATTTTATTTCCTCCAAAACAAATCCACTGGTGCGGGCTGAAATTGGTTGGTTTTAAATTAAATGTGTTTGTAAAACTGACGAGATGGCGTTTGTTGAACGCCATGGCAAAACATGTTAACAAATGACGGGTTTCCCGCAAACGTCTCCGGTTTTTGAGGGTTATTGACTGGAAAATTTTAGATTTAGTAGTTTGCAAGGTTTTTGCGAGTTTAGTGCCGTGAACTACGGATTTTCCGTTAAGTTTTATAATCGACGTACATTTCTTGTCCAGAATTTGCTTTCCTCGTGTTGTGATGGTGGTGGATTTTGACCATTTCGGCGAACCAATACTCCTCCCCAGGGTATGCTTTTTACACGAATTTGTGCAACACTTTTAAGTTGTTTGCTACGCTCGTCATGTCATGTAGAATCGCGCGTACTACGGACTTATTTTTCCCATTCATTTGCTGGCAAAGCCTGAGGTCAGGGGAGATGTTTTTGGTTTTATGCGTCTACAGTGCGTTTCAAAAAACCTGTTACATATGCAGGGGGAATGGGAGATGATGACTTCCATTTGCAAAATACTTGTAACACATATTGGCTTAGATGGGACAACAAACCAAACAATAATCATTATGCTGTCATTATCACTTCGATCACATAATGAATCTTGTTTGGTTTGTTGTCCCATCCAAGCCAATGTGTGTTACAAGTATTTTGCAAAAGGAAATCACCTTCTTCCATTATACGTCTCCATATGTGTAACAAGTATTTTGCAAATGGAAATCATCATCTCCCATTCCCCATGAACAGGTTTTTTGTAATTATGTAATACGAAAAGGTATAACAGGTTTATAATACGTTTAGAATACGTAAATTGAACCAATGAAAAGGATTCATAAATTTTCGGGCTTGCACAGAAGTTGATATCAAGAGCAAAAGTGGATGAGACACCTGCTCATCCGTCGATTATTGCCTGCTGATTATAAAATGGTTTTGTAAACTTTTCGCTCGGTGCGGAACAGTCACAGCGGTTTTCACATAGTGTCACAGCGTCACGCTGATTCATGATCTATTCTTTGATTTTTTCCCATGGCATATAGTTTTGGTGCGCCGAAAACTGTCGTCTGTAAAAATGGTTCATTTCTTATTGGATTTGATTGTCACAAATTGGAAAATATCTCGCCTGATCTCTTCCGAGCAAAAATCTTGATCCGATTAGCGTGAAACTTGATTTATTTAAATTTCCTCTACTCGGTACACCTTCACAAAAAGTTGCCAAGCAAGAACCGTGAGTTTTCGCTGGTGTGGGTCATACGAGTAGAGACAAATGACCATAACTCTAAAAAATTACCATTAAGCGAAAAGTGGAAACTCTGATTTACGAATTTCCACGAGTAGATCCGGCTCAAATGGGTCTCATGCAATGCCGAATTAATAGAAGTATTCGTATTTATAGTTTTTCATTCTGACCTATTTGTTGTTATGGTAATTCGCCTTCAGGGGAGATGGGCGGTATACGAGTGTACTGCTCATGGCCCGCTGCTTTGCAATTATTTCCTTTTTACACTCCTTATCAAAAATCTTCGAACCTGGGCGTTCATTATTACCCCAGGCGCCATTCAGAATCAATGGCAGCGTGCGCCACAAAACATCATGATAGCTGTGTGTGGCGTGAAGTTGTACCAAGGCCTGTTGAAATTAGATGGCCCCCACAAAATAAGTCATTTAAAATATCGCCTATATGTTCGAGGACTTTTGATATAGCTCCGCCACGAATGCGTGAGTTGTGCGAAAACGTTTTCACATTTTTGACAGTAGCCGAAAAATCCGCAGTGTTGGCTTGAAAACATTTCCTCGAGACAAACAAGAAATGCAGGAGCCAGGAAGTGGGCGGCTTCATTGTAAAGGACAATCTTGCGAAACATGTCCATAGATGAACATTGGGCGTGGTAGGGTTAACACAGGGATAACTCACCATAGACTTTAATCCTCTTTCACCAATCGGCCACTGGTTGTTCTCCCCTGGAACTAGTTTTCGCCGATACGCCTGGGAGCTCCTCAGCAGCACCACGATGTGACCTTTGGAAGTCTGAGAAAACGTCGGAACAGGGACACAATTTGACTGTTGCCCTGACCACCAGTGCTGTGTAACTGTTCCGACGTTTTCTCAGACTTCCAAAGGTCACATCGTGGTGTTGCTGAGGATCCCCCAGGCGAAAAGGGGCGAAAACTCGTTCCAGAGGAGAACAACCAGTGCATGGGCGATTGGTGAAAAGGATTAAATTCTGTCTGAGTACCTATGTTATTCTTGCGAGAGTTTGGTTGTGAAAAATGACCTATTATTCCAGGGATTGCGTGAAAAAAGCCAATTATTCCAGAGTTTGATCTTTGCAACGTGCTTTTCGCAGAGGAAATTGTCGAAAATCGAGTGGTATGCCATTATCTATTCGTTCTGCCCCAGATCAACTATTGAGAGATCATCACGCAGTGTCACCTAAGCAGCATCCAATTATACTCCTTCGACTGAAGTTCATCAAACAATCTGAAAAATACCTCGGGCGAAAATCTTTGCCTCCTCGCCGTGAACAGGTGGAATTCAAGAGGGCTGCGGCAATCGTGACCCCAGTATCAAAAAGTTAGGACGATTTATAAAGTCGACACTGTTGGCATAGTCATATGCTTTCCTGACTCCGGAGACGATTTATCGGGACCGTCTTGCGGGACAGTCTTGGTAAATATAGCCGCAAGAACGTATTTAACTCAAAAATTCTTCAAGTCTGGGAACAGCATAGACGTGCGGAGGAAATGAGTAGAAAGTTGCATTTATGAAAAAGAATGGCTTGGTTTTCAACATTTGAGAGGTGAATCACCGGCGGCATTTCCGAGAGTTTTTCTTTAAGAGCACGCTAACATCCCATGATTTCTTGTTCTCTACCCTTCTTGCTGAGATATGCAAGACCGAAGGCATATACATCCATTCTTTAACGCCATTTTCGGAGAAAATCTGTTCATTACGTCAAAAAGTGTCATATGGTTACGATAAATTCAACAGGCTCCCTGCACTCGATTGTTGGATTCGCTCTGCATGTGAGAAATTTAGCGCTTCCGTTACAAAGCAACTGCACAGCATATGGCTCACAACCTTGCGCACACTGTTTTTTTGACAGTAAGTGCTTCTCACTCAGTTGTCTTTAACTTTAACGAAAGTTCTTCATTGAACTTTCATAAAAGTTCTTCATTGAACTTTCATATTGGTGCAGACTGAAAGTGCTTGACTAAATTGTGAAGGGATTGGTCAGTTTTCAAATGGTTTGTAAATGAACTGCTGGCTTGAAAAATTGCGGTGAAAGAATTGGCGCCTCCTTTAGAGGAGCAAACACTAGTGCAACAATGCTATCCATGCATCTGGGTCCAGTTCATTAATATCATACCACCGTACTTCCAGAGTATTATTTTGGAAGTACGCTAGCTGATGAAATTGGCAGCTAGCTGATGAAATTGGCAGGAATATGGAAGCTCGTAACTCTACCCATGCTGTTTTCATCGATTTTAAGAAGGCGTTTGACCTTGTACCACATGACAAACTTTTGAGCAAAATCTGTGACTTGGGCTTTCCACATGTTTTTGTGAAATTACTTGCGAATTTTTTGGAGGGTCGATCCCAAGCGGTCAAAATTGCAGGCGCAGTATCATCTGATTCATACGTTTCCTCTGGTGTTCCGCAAGGGACTGTCCTTGGCCCAATTGCCTTTCTGGTCCATATAAACGATTTAGCAAAAAATCTTACTTCTTATGTACGCATGTTTGCCGATGACGCCGTACTCTATAGAGTAGTTAACTCGCCCGACGACTCCGATGCTCTTCAAACCGATCTCAACCGGGTCTCTCGTTGGTGTGACTTGTGGGGAATGCAGATCAGCACCATCAAAACTAAAGCAATGGTTTTTTCCCGAATGCTTAATGCAACTCCTGGCAGTGCTGGCAAGACAGCAATGACAAAAATGCACACCCAGACATTGGTTTAAACTGTCAGCAAGTTGAATTTCAATTGAATTCGACAACTATCAATCAATTTAGCTTGACATTGTAAAATTTTTATTTTCTTAACATGTGCTGCCATCTAGCACAATCAAGTAATCTGATGCTGTAAAATAAATTACACTTTTCTAACACTTTTTACACTCAAATATTTGCATGTGTTGCATTTGCGTTTTCCACCCAGACGACTGATATAGCCCCATCGGGAAAATGAAAGCGTTGTCCCTTGGTGATGACACGGGCATCCACAGCTCCCTTTCGGCTAAAGATGATGGCACGGAAGCATGGCATCGAGAAAAGTGTCACAAAATTGTCACTTTTCTGATATGCAAAAAAGTGAACAAAAAGGGATATAAAAATCACGAAACAAAATATGTAATAAAATGTTCACTTTTACACTAATTTATCACATTTTTACACTTTTTTACATGCACTCGCTGTTTTGCTGGGTCTCTCTCATTGTCTCTCTCTCTCTCTCTCTCTCTCTCTCTCTCTCTCTCTCTCTCTCTCTCTCTCTCTCTCTCTCTCTCTCTCTCTTCTCTTTCATTCTCTCCTCTCTCATTCTCTCTCTCTCTTCTCATTCTCTCTCTCTCCTCTCTCTTTCTCTCTCATTCTCTCTCTTCTCCCTCCTTCTCTTCTCTCTCTCTCCTCCTGTCTCTTTCTTTCCCCCCTCTCTCTCTCTGTCTCTTTCTTTCCCCCCTCTCCCATCCCTCTCTATCTCTCTCGTATCCCTCTACCTCGTATTCTCTATGTGCTTTCAGGACAAGGGTTGGAGCCTCCAACGGATTTTAAACACAAACTCATTCTTGTCCTTCAAGCCCTCCTTAAACGCAGAAAGCAACAAATAAAATAAAGAAAATGAAAAAAAAACCGTTTATAGATATCAGAGCTGGACACAATTGCACGACACAGAAAAAAAGGGTGCCGTCTGCTGGTGACAAAGGGGTATAAAATCGCGACGCTCAGAGTCCGGCTATTTCATAAAAATGTTTTCTGCTATCGTGGTATTGTTTCCCCCCTCATGAACAACTTGTATGCTTGCCAACCTAAATTGGCACACCTTGGAAAGAAGACGCACCATTAGGCGCATTGATTGTCTTCTTAAAATCTTCAACGGAGTTGAGGGGTGGTCTGAATTTCAGACTTATCTATCCCCTGCTCCTTACATCGGGAGACATGACCATCCATTCAAACGGCGCCCATTTCAGGCTAGAAAGAATGTTGGCGCAAACTCTTTTCTTCCACATGCTATCAGCTCATGGAATAAGATCCCAAAAAGTATGTTCGAGAAACCAGTTTCAACACGAACTTTCTGCTCCATGTTGAATCAATCGGGTGTTTTTCTTCCTTAAACAATTTTGTTTTCTATCGGCCGTCTGCGTGGGCTCAGTGCGTGTCGAGGCCCACCATAGTCCAGCACAATCTGCGCCCCCCTTCTTCATGTTAACTATCCTCCCGCTTTTGTGACTGGAGGCGCTCGTTCTGGGTGGATCGAGTAGCTTGGCTCGGACCCTCCAGTCCCCTACTATAATAATTGTAGCTCCTCGGCGTTTTTTTCCCTTCACTGTCATTGCCATTTCCATTGACTGTCATTTCCATTGACTGTCATTTCCATTGAGTGTCATTTCCATTGAGTGTCTTTTCATTGTTTGACTTTTTCTCATTGGTCATTTAACGATTGTAAATAGTTTCCTGACATGTATTTATGCGGGGCTGATGCATCTAAATACAAACAATTTTCTATTCTATTCTATATTCTAACCTAACCCCAAATGTCACCTTAGCGTAAAACATAAACCGCATGAATTCATCTCAATTGGCCCCGGATAACCCTGTCAATCTCGAAAATCCAACGAACGCATCTATAAACGGAACTTTATCATCCTCTCCAAAAACCATCTTGCCATTTTGAAACACACTGCTTTTTGAAATCGTCAAGAGCTCCATGAGGCAGAGAAGCCGCCGTATAGTTAGCGGTGGTCTGAGATGCCATCTTGAATTATACAGCATACTCGTATGGCATCATCTTACATCAAACACATCGCATATGTGAGTTCCTCTTCTAAAGTGACCAAGGTCCTAAAGTGCGTTCATTTTCAGAATGGTCCGCTCCAAAAATCGCAGTAAAACGAAAGTGGGAGCGGTGGTACGACAGTGGTGTCCAAATAGTCCGATATTCCTTTCCTGAATGTCCGGGAATTTTCATTTAGGCGCGATTTGAGAACCGAAATTCTCGCAGGGCCTGGTGGCTCAGTGGTAACTGGTCATGGGATCCGAAGATCGTGCGTTCAAAATTCGGCGTCTCAAATTTTTTTTCCTTTATCTTCTGCGCATGTTTGCTTGGACCAAGAAGGCAGACGATAGGCAGCGAGGATATGCTCAAGAAATAATCAAGAGCTCACCTTGCTCAAGAAATAATCAAAACTGGAATCAGCGCAAAGCTGAGTGAAATTGCGCTGCGACTGAAAGTAGAATTTCTCACCCGGAAGCGTATTTTATTAATCCATACGAATTCGGCAATGTCCCGATTTGGCACTTGGACAAAAAAGCAAAATAAAGCTAACCTAACCTAATATAACAAACCTAACCTACCCTAACCTGGCCTAACAAACATATCCTAACCTATCTAACCCATTTTCTATGTTCAGAGTGTTTTCTTGCCTTTTTTGTGGCTCGGGACTTTTACATGCGGTTAGATGGAAAAGTGCCAAATTCGTATAGATTAATCAAATACGCCACCCGGAACAGTTCTGCACGGAGAAATATTTGAGAGCTAGCTGGAGATATTATTTCCGTGTCCAGGATTTCCGGAACTTAGTTGTTATCGGTGGTGCCTGGTGGTTAGTCGTTCCAATAGGCGCTGGTTAGCGAAGCATAACGATCAACACGAACATAAAGTGACGTTATCCGGAGCCATTCTGAATACCCGGGCCATATAGGCGATTTCTTTCAGACTTTTGAAGCACGGGGCTATGTAATCCCACATTTCGCATGCGCCGCAAAACACATTAAATGGAGGAATGCATTTCACAGCTCTTACTGGATGGGGAATAACATTGCCCCGTGCTTTAAAAGTCTGACAAAAAACTCCTATGGCCAGCGTATTTTGAATGTCTGAGTATTTAAGATTGTCAAAATTACTGATCAAGGCCATTCATATGTTTTGTCATTCGCACAACAATTTCATCGAGACGTTTGTTTCCATTGGGCAGAAAATTATTATTGTTGTTATTATTATTATTCAAAACAACACTGCCACAAGGTTTGTGGTGGCAGGACAACAAACATACATTCAGAGTCAAGTTAATAAAAAAAAAACAAAAGATAAAATGCTAATCAAAATAAAAGATGCTATGGTCAAAAGATAATACAAACTCTAAAAACGGATCAAGATACACAAAGCGCTGTGCGACGCCTGAAGATAAGAGCGCTCTTGAAATAATTGGGGAAGTGAGGGGTAGGCTATTCCAATAAAAATGTTAGTTTTGCAGACTGGCGAACAGTTTGATAGGCCATTATCTGTTCTGGCGCTGTCTGGGCTTTGTCATGTTTGGGGTGGGCATATGAAAATTCACAAATTGGGTAACTTAACCACAAAAACGTTTGAGTCTGTAATCCTTGCTTCTGGAAGCGAAGGATTCTAGGCCAAGATAATTTAACATGTTGGTGACACTGGCAACAATGTTTTTAGCAAGACAAGAATTCTTCACGTTTGTACGAATATTGTTCCTGTTGCAGTTTTGCAGACACTACGACGAGAATACGTTAGTCCGTGTTAATGGACCGGTAGTAATTCGGAATAACTGCCGATATTAGACTGAATGAATTGGCACCAGTGCTTTGTGAAATACAATATCTAACTCAACCCAAACCTAACCTAACCTAGCGTAATCTAACCTACTAACCAATCCTATCCTAATGTATAGCCTAACCCAATCTAACATGACGTTATCTTCCGATCTTATATTCAAGCAACTTGAACTTGTGTGAAAACTCGTTCAGACGAATATTTTTGAAATGTCGGCCGGTGTTCCGAACTGCAACCAGTGGTTCTGCACCAGAGCATGCCCGGTCGTTAAAATTTTTATTCATCAGCCAACGTTATTTTCATTATTTTCTTTTCAGAGCAAAGATTGCATTACTCCAACAAAATGACCGGCAGAAAAGAAGAGTTCTGTTGTGAACGCCAAATTCCGGAAGTTCATTTGCTGCTTTTGTGCGTCTTCTGCTCGTCCTAATTGTCAAAAATTTACAAACATTGACAGGAGCTTTTCTACAAGAGGTAACCACTTCCATGGTCATAAAAACCTGCTGTAAATGACGTTTCGTGTGCGGCCCATCTTTCCACACAGCTGCTGCCTTGGGACCTCTTCAGAAGTTTCCTGGCTAAAGCAACAAAGATGTTAGGCGTATGCTGCGGTCATGTTGACTTCGATGTTGGACAACATTTACGCCCAGCAAATACATTTTTTTGTAATTGTAATTGATGGAATTCTGCTTAGTCCACTACCCAAATAAAATTCTTTTTCTTTTCTCTAAAAAAAAAACTGACCGGAATTTTGGATTTAATTTTCGTCAACTCAACCCCACCCCCTTCATGAAGTCAAAGGAATCTTACTAACTTCAAATCACTTCAAATACATAGATTCAACGCAAGTTCTGTAAGCGGCCGTCTTCTGGGCACATATGACATAGATGTTTAAAATGTAAATGAGTATAGACTTTGTAGGCTGGTTATACGAAAGAAACCGTTCTATTTTCGTGTAATCTTTCAATAAATTAAATCAACCGAGAAAGATTGAAACGGAGAGACACGCAATGACATCTGTAATCAATGAGACAACGGTGCTAATGGTTGCAACAACCGTTCCTTGCACAGCAACCAATATCTGGTTGTGGAGGCCGATAATTAGCTTCAGGAGATTGGTGCAGAGGCCGGTCAAGCTGACTAAGGTACGTCCAAATGAATCGGTCGGAGTTCCCAGGCGAGTTCTGAGTCCAGCAATTGCCGTCTGGCACTGGGTCAAGCTTGAAATTGACGCCTTGAGTTGAACTTGTAAATCAGCTTGAACCTGTGATATTGAAAATAAGCTGATAAAGTGGGTGATTCGGAGTTAGTCTAAATTAACTATAACCTCCGCAAATATCGAGGAGAGACATATTGACATCGTATTCTAACAATTCTTCGATTCGCCATCGATGTTTTAGTTGGGCATCACACGCCGTGTCAAGTATAGAAAGTCTAACATAACCTGACCTAATTTAATATAACCTAAACCTTACTATACCTAACAGTTGCCAGCAGAATATGGAGGTTCCTCGCTGTAGCCAGATCTGGTTGTGGTGAGGCACCTGAACCATGCAGTTTGTTCCAACCGCTTCACTGCAGACTGTCAAATGTTTTCATTGCCGAATCCATTGACTTGATTTGTCTTTTTCTGCATTGCTGCGAATAGGGCAGGTGGATTCAGCAGGTATATTTAATTCTGGTATATCTATGGTTTGCTTTTTCTTCCCGTAGTTCTTTATAAAAGCTATCCAAACAAGCAAACTAACCTTCTACCCTCACTAGCGGGCGTTGTTGCTCCTTGCCCTCACTTGTTGTACTATCTGAGCCAATAGATGTGAAAAGTATTTTACAAATGGAAGCCACCATATGCTACTCAATCTGATTTGTGTACCTTAAAAAACCTGACACTGCTGTGAAAACGTATGGCAATGCTTACCGATGCGACTGCTGTTGCGGCCCGCTTTTCTCTCAAGTGTAACATTTGAGCAATCGGGTTGTCATTGGCCATGAGTGGTTCATCACTTGAAACAGCCTGAGAATTGCGGTTTAGAAAAGTGCAGAAAAACTTAACAAAAGCTTATAGACACGCGGCGTGAAATAAGAGCATTCTAATGTGGTGCGTCCAACATTGATTGGGCTTATCCCTCACAAGCCTAACTCAAAAACCTTAATCTTGACACCATAAAGATAGGGCGGGACTCTAACTTTACAACCAGGCTAACTTTACATCCTTACAACTCTGATAATTTGTGACTTCGTACAACCCAAATTTTAACTCTAAAGAGTCAGTTTGTGCTTTACAACCCTATTTCTAACCCTTTAGAGTTAGAATCAGGGATGTAGAGTCAGGTTGTATCTCTTTAGAGGAAGGACTGTGATTGTAGAGTTAGAAAATTGCAGAGTTGGGATCTATCTCCTCCGAATTGGAATAAAAGTGTTAGAGTCAGAAATTGTGGAGATAGGTCTGATCTCTTTACAGCAAGAATTGTTTGTGTAGTGGAGTTTGACATTGATTTTGCCTCCTGCTGACGAGAGAAAGAGCGACAATAATTTATAGGTTAGGTTACATTGGATGAGTCAGCTTACAGTTTTTCTTCCTTGCAGCGTGGCACCTGGGGGGCCGGTATAAAAACACCACATCTATACATCTGCGAACCTGTGCTTGAATTCCGGATTTTTGACCAGATTTAATTATAGGCAATGTTTGCGGTACCGCCAGGTTACGCTGGACTTTAGTTCAAGTGAGCAACGGTGAGACAAGGTGTCAGTAGGACAAGACAACGTTGAGACAAAAAATATCAGTAGGACCAGGTAACAACAGGAGTCAATATGACCAGGTAACGGTGGGACCAGCTTCAAGGGAACTTGGTTATGGCTGGACGATACTTGCATTTTAATGGGAACAACAATTAACGCTGGGACCAATGCAGATTCCAGAGCACCAGGTTACGGTAGGAACAGGCATCAGTATAACTAGATACCGCTAGGACTTAATGTTAGAAAAACTAGTTTACGACAGGATTAAAATATCACCAGGTTTCATTCGGACCAGGTATCCATGGTTTGATTTAAAAGAAGTCGCTTGGCTGAGACTCGATTCAAATTTTTGTGACTGCAGATTGTTGGGAAGGCGTCGCATATGGCTGCCGTGCGTGTCATCTCAACAATCAATAAAAAAAGCAATGATGCAAGTCGCGTCTCAACCAAGTCACGTCTTGAGAATCGGAACAATAGGTGTACCACGACCCCAGAACGAATGTTTATCTGGCGCGTGGACTTGAATTTCTTCAGATCGATATTCTTTGCATGATATCCCGATTGAAATGTTCATCCCATTTTTTTTGCAAAACATCTGGCCTTCACATCATAAATATTTTCAATCCGAGTGGTTTAAACTGACGCTTCAACGAAAAGATACGAGGAGTACCTACGAGTAAATTTCAACCACATTTCTGTTGATCAACATTTGTCTCATTGTGATAAGGAGGTGGTTTTGTTCGCGTCTGATAAAGGTTTCCCTGACTTCCTGCGCATTTTTCTTCTGCTCTATGCTACGGGTTTTATTGTTCACAAATTTAATCATTCAGTTCTTTTCTTCTCTGTTTTAGGTTTCGTCTGGAGTCATTTGGATTTGCGTGCCCAAAACGTTTTGCTTATGACTTCTTATGTGTGTTAGAAATCCAGACGTACAAGTCTAGAAATCTAGACATACATAGGCCCTATATTCAAGTCAAGTAGTTTTTCTTGAGTTTTCCTTGCATAGTCCACAAGGTAACAGTTCCAAAACCTGTTTACCGCCTCATTTCCGCCACAGCCGCCTCCTCCGCCTCATCCGCCTCAGCAGAGTCCGGCAAATCGGATGAGGCGGCTGAGGCGGAGGAGGCAGCTGAGGTGGAGATGAGGCGATAGACAGGTCTTTGGAACAGTTACCCTTCACAACATCTGGTCCTTGCACACGAGTTCAATGCTATGCCTATTGTGAAATCCTCCAGGCAAAATAATCCTCAACTCCGATCCACACATATTCAAATGGGAATATTCCGTACCTCTTTGTTATTAAACCATGATCCCTAATTTTGTCTGACTTTTCGGTGAGACCTGAATTTTCACTGAAACTTGAGAGGTTGGGAACTTACCACAAACAATGCACAGCACGAAACGGCAGCGAGGATTCCTGTTATTTTAGCCATTTTCTGCTTTCGTCGTTGACCGATTGGTTTTGGAAGTTTGCCCTGAAGAAAGTTGCTGTCTATGAGGCAAGAATCTGCTAGTTCCGGATTGCTAGTTGGATTGGCGAGAGGAAGTTGTTGAAATTTATAGAATTGTTCGAATGGATAATGGATACGATAATGACGATAGTTGACGTTGATTTCATTGTTTCCCCATCGCTGCATAAGCCACAAAATGACCAAACTGATCCGTTTTCGTAAAGCTTGCATGGGTGTTTCGAAACACGCAGACCCAACTTTTGTATTTTTGGATTTTTTCTTCATTTCATATTTTTTTTATTAGAGGTTCTGACGGATTTGTGGAAAGATTTCACTTCGGCTGAGAATGCTGTCCTGCTTTCGCTTTCGATGCTTTCAACTGCGTTTTTTGATAAAGTGTTCCAAATCCAATGCGACAGGAAACTATTCAAAAATGCTTTTCGACAAAGCCCGAAGTGTTTTCTTGAACACATTTTCATTGGCGTTTTCATTTTTTATATTTGTTTTTTATGTTTGCATCAAAGCGGTGGAACTTTCAACAAAGGTTCTGCCGGTGGCTGGAGGCGAAAACTTCGTTTCTCCATGCGCCCAACTTTCTTCTGGAATACCCTGCGAGATATCGAGGCACTGCGCTTCTTTATAGGCATTTAAAAACCCTGTACTAATCTGCGGCACGTGTGGCCACGCGAAACAATCTATTACAGGTGTGTTTTGAAGCACATGTCTGATGTTGTCATAACGAAGAAGCCGTTAGCATCGTCAATCACCACCTAAGTTTGACACATGGACGCTTCCATTGATCACTCCCATTTCTGTCTAAAGCGAATGAGTTTTTTTTGTTTTGTGTTTGAAACGGAAGAAGATTGGACTGGCAAGTCCAACAGAAACGTGTCCATGCAATTTTTATCATTATAGGGACGCGTTTGTAAAGCTTTAGTGGATCATCAATCTAAATTCGCACATTCATTTTATTGAAATCAACGAAGACCCAGCACAAACAATGTTTGAAGATGTCGCGTGGTGCAAAATCCGGCAAGCATTGCGAATCTTCTTCCTTCAGCAGATCTTTCAATCCTTTGCGATGTCCAAATTCCAAGGAGACTGTCATATTTTCCAGAACTAATTCTTCAGTTAGCAGTCTATAGCATTCGTCAGCCCGGTAAATTAAATCCGGCAATAATTTGATAAGTCTCCCCATAAGTCCTCTTGGAACATTGGAGAAATTTTGAAGTACTGGTGAATTCTGGGGTATCTGCCCAGGATTCACGAATTTTTAAATTTCAACAGGGCTTGTTGCAACTAGCGTCATGATGTTTTGTGGCGCATGCTGCCATTATTACCGTTCTCCCATCCCTTAATGCAAACGAGTGATGTCAAAAAATTCTCACCGCCAGGGAGAATTTTTCGGATTTTGGTGAAAAAGCCTTGAGGGCAACCTTAAAAAAAAAATAATTAAAAAATGCCCTACAGCGCAGCTGGAGGGCCTTTGTTTCTCTCCCGTTTGCCTATTTTCGTCGTTCCCTTAATCTGTTCATATTTTTTGTAATCCTTGACTGTTGAGTTATGTTACGTGAGTTATGTTTGCATTTACATGGAAAATCACAAATACAAATACACTTCAATACAAACACAATATTCGTTCCCAAAAGTTCAGTACCTTACGGTGCAAAGTGTACACTCTAAACACGAAGTTCAGGTTGGAACACCATATTTTAACATGGGCTTAGAGAGGAAGTGTTTTAAGAACATTTTAATGGAACACGTGGTGGATTTTTGGAACACACTGAGTGTTCCATTTGCAACACTTGAACACACTGAGTGTTCCATTTGGAACACCTATGTGTTCCAAATCGCTGATGTGTTCCAAATCTGTGACAGGAATGTCACAGATTTGGAACACTCAGTGTGTTCTTGGAACAACTCAATGTCACTCACTGTTCCACAAATGATCTTAAAAGAACACTTATTCCTATCTAAGTCCATGTTAAAATATGGTGTTCCTACGTGACCTTCGTGTTTAGAGTGTAAAGGATTACACGTTACCTTATTCTGAGGATGTGCCCGTGCTCTGAGTCTGCAGTCAAACCACAGAGAGTGCAGCTCTGAACGGCCTTTTGCCAGTTTTTCTTGAATTTCATTCTTTTAAAGAGCGTGGTTAGGCATTGGCTGATAACACGTTTATATTCCATCCACTGATCTTATTTGTAGGTAAACGTAAACGTTGAAACTGCTGTTGGACGTACCTTTATCGCATGATACTTGTGATACCCTCCGTGAGATTTTGAACTCACACCCCATGATCGAGCTGTGACATTTTGACTATACCAACCTAATTCTACCCTAGGTCAGGGCCTCCCCTCCACATTTTATCACGGTTTAGAGCTGTGAGGTAATGATACAGAGGTAATGATACAGGTTTGGTACAGGATGATACAGAGGTAATGATACAGGAATGTGAGGTAATGATACAGGTTTAGAGCTGTGAGGTAATGATAAGGCCAAATACATCAACTACTGTTCTGCATCCCTCACCCAATCCAAATAACGAACCTTACGATCAGCAAGTCATTGGCTCTAATTTCTCTCTGCCCTTTATTACTCGCGGTGGTCTCTGCCTGAAAATTGCAAACGCTTTGCATCATCTTAAAAGTTCCAAATCATCTGGCCCTGAATCGATTCCTAACTTATTTCTGAAATCCATTTCTAACGTACTTGCACCTTTTCTGGAAATCTTATTCATACGAATTTTTGAATCTTCCCAATTTCCCGAAGCATTTAAAATTTCTACTATCGTGCCTATCCTCAAAAGTGGCAAAAAACCCTCTGACCCTCTCTCATACCGCCCTATTTCACTCCTAAATAGCTGCAGTAAAATATTTGAACGCCTTATTCACCAAGAAATGCTGATTTTTTGCAACTCGGTGGATATTCTCTCCCCACATCAGCATGGCTTCCGACGAGGATTTTCCTGCACTACTCAACTTCTGGAATTTGTACAGGAGATTGCCGAATCCCTTGAATCAAAAATCTCTGTTCATGCCGTACTTATTGATTTCAAGCAAGCTTTTGACCTTATTCCACACTATCTTCTTTTAGAAAAGCTCAATTCCTATGGATTTCCTCTGCCACTTCTGACTCTTCTAGAAAGCTACCTAGCAAACCGTCACTTCGGCGTATCTTTCAACGGAACCAAATCCAGATTATCTCAACCAGTAATGACCGGCGTTCCTCAAGGCAGTGTTTTAGGTCCCTTACTCTTCATACTTTTCATAAATGATCTTCCGTGTGCTGTAAATTGTAGGATCAGAATGCTTGCTGACGATGTCGTCTTGTACTCTCCAATCGCTACGCGTGAGGACACAGTAAAGCTCCAGGCAGACCTCGCTGCGATAGACGACTGGAGTAATATGTGGGGAATGGTCCCTAATCCAAGCAAATGTACCTGGATCGAGTTCCACCGCAGGTCCGCCGCTAGCAGTGCAAATCTCAATTCAAGTGTGTCTTACATCCTCTCTGGCCAGTCAATTTCTCAATCTGCTGTTGTAAAATATCTCGGCGTTCACATTGATTGCAAACTTGACTGGGGTCACCACATCGACGCCATTGTCTCAAAGTCCAAGAAATCCCTTGGCTATATTTATAGAAATCTTCGTCACGCTTCTACAAAAGCCAAGCTGCTTGCATACAAAACCTTTGTCTTACCCCAGTTAGAATATGCCTGCGAAGTATGGGACCCATTTTTAGTCTGTCACATTTCATCTTTGGAGCGTGTCCAAAGACTTGCAGCGCGAATGATTTCAGCGGATTTTAGACGCGAAACTAGTGTCACAAGTTTGCTTACTATGCTCGGTCTGGAGGCCTTATCTGAGCGACGGAGATCCCGGCGTTTAGCCCTTTTTCCGGCATTCTGTCCAGTCGATCCTTCCTCAACCTTCCACCTTCATTCTCCTGCATCGACACTGCACGTCGAACTCATTTTAATACTCATGTGAGAATGCCTATTCTACGGTTCAATCCATATTTTAACAGTTTCTTCCCAAGAACCGCAAGGGACTGGAACGCCCCCGATCACCCATTTCACCTGTAGACTTTCTAACCTCCTCATAAATGTGAACACCGTGAATACCTTCAAAATCATTTTGCCAATTCATTGCAGTTACTTTGTGGTTTATTGCCTTAGCTTTTATCCGTTCATTGACTTTCCCATTCATTCTTTCTTGTATTTTACTGTATGACGTGTCTTATTTTTTGACTAGATGAAAATAATAATAATAATAATAATAATAATAATAATAATAATAATAATAATAATAATAATAATAATAATAATAATAATAATAATACACCACCTTATTTTACCACGGTATACAGCCAGGAGATTTTGAATCTCCACCTCTTTCTGCCACTGTTTAAATCCGTGAGTTAATGATACCCACCGAATTTTACTACGGTCATAGAAGCGTGATTTTTTTTAAACCCGACCTCATTTTACCATTGTTTTTCCATGAGAGTTTAAATCCCCATCTCATTTTACTTACGGTTTAGAAACGTAAGGATTTTTTATCACCACTTTACTCTACCAGAGTTCAGAGCTGTGAGATAATGATACCCGCCACATTTATCACATTTTGGGGCCGTGAGATAATGATATCCTAGATCATTTTACCACGAGTTATGGCCGTCAGATTTTAAATCCATACCTTATGCCGCCGCTGTAAATCATACGGGTCGAAACCGAAGGAAAATGAGGTGGGGATACCATTCACGGCTCAAGGTCGTGGTAAAATGAGGTAGGGTATTACTTTATTATGCAGTCATAAACGTAAGAAAATGAGACGTGGTATCGTTATCTTACGGGCGTAAAACCTGGTTAAACGAGATAGGCTATATCACTGCTTTAAACCGTGGTAGAACGTGTTGGGAATGCATAATCTCACGACTCTTAACCGTATAGTGGAGTGAGGTGGTAATTAACAAACTCGCTGCTGTGCAAACAGCGGTAGATTGAAGAGGAGTTTCTAAACCTCACGGCTGTAAATCGTGGTGGAATTAGCCACGCCGCCTCATTTCACCACAGTCTAGAGCCGTTTGTCACCCCACCTAATTGAATTAGGTGGGGTGACAAATCTCACGGCTCTAGACTGTGGTGAAATGAGGAGGCGTATGTTTTTGTCCGAATCAAAGTCACGGTAAAATGAGGTGGGGTAATGCAGGGATTTATCAATCTAATTCTAAATTCTAAATCTAAATTCAATTATTGTCAATATCTCACGGCTAGACTATGGTAAAATGAGGGGCTGTCATTATCTCACGGCTCTAAACCACCGTGATGAAATTTGGTCGGGATTCAAAACCTCATCGTGGTAGAATGAATTGGGTTTCAATATCAAATTGCTCAATCACGATAGAATGAGTTGGGGAATGAAAAGCTCACGGTGGGTATCAAAATATCATGTCTAAAAACCGTGTTAAATGATGGTTTTATTCATTCCGCTATAGTGGTTTCGGGGCTACATATCAGGGAAATCAGCTCAATGTGAGCAGGAAACATTGCGCCTCAAACATGCAGGGAAAAATTGCCAAGAAGGTTGGTGTAAACAGGCTCAGCTGGGATCATTCCTTCGACAAATTGTAAATGTGATGATAAGTTCCATTACTGATTCTTCACCGGCCATGAAATTTTGATCGATTGTTCTTGCCTTTTTAGATTTCAATCTATGATATTTTAAACCGGATGTTTTTGGGTAATCAACCAAAACTGAAATGACTTCAATTGATAGGGGTTTTAAGAACATGTATTTATGTAAAAGTAGAAAAGTGCAAAACATATGTTCAATAATCAAATCATTGGAAGCACATAAGCACACAAACAAAAATTGGGCATGAATAATGTGAGCTATTTTAGAAATCGGTAGATGGAGATGGGCTATTTTGATGATGCACTCCGCATCAGAACGTTAGTTAGCACAGAAAATGGAGTTATCAGACTTTTACGGAACTCTTGGTTCCATGTCACCAATCTTTAACTGGCAAAACTTAAACAATGCTGCAGCTGCCCTGATTGAAAAATGCCTCTGCCAATTTCACAGCATACCTAATAGTCCATCGGCCAATGTTTTTTCCACACACCAGCAGACAGCAGAATGTCGACAGTGAATATAGCATTTTATTCTCCGCTTTCGTACACACCCTATTCCAGATTTCTTGGGTCAAAGCCATAAACACGCGACCTTCCGCTCTGGAAACGGCAGTTGGTAAAAGAATTGACATACGACAGGCGGTGATATTTCGGTTGAGGCAGCAGAAGCAACGTGGAGTTGCTACTGAATGCAAAGGCGGCAACAAAAGTGTTGCTTCGTATCACTAACTCAGTTAAACAAAACACTTTCACCCGCAGAATCACCTTTGCCAAATATCGTCCGCATGCAGTACTGACAAAATAGAATGCGATAAAACTTTACCATCAGCCGCTGCATTTGGTGTAACCAATTCCGGGACGCGTTCTTACAAACCCTACCGCGACTTTAGATGGCGGAGAGCGTTTTGTGCAAGAATGCTCGATTGGGGCCCTTCACCCGAAAGAAAACAAAACATTTTATTTTCTTGCCTAAAGTTATCTGAACCTGACCTAACCTTTTCCCCTCTCGGAAAAAATGCTCGCTTGGGGCTCCGGCCTGCCATCTACAGTCGCGGCAGGGTTTGTTAACTGGTTTCCGTGACGTGAATTCCGTTTCATCTTTCCTTTTTCTTCTTTAGGCTCACAAAACCTGATCTATGACTCCCATCCTCACTGCCGGTTGCCAGTCGCTCGCTACCTCTTGTTGGTGTCCGCTTAATGCTTGTTCACAACCTAGAGCTTGGTATCCGTCTGTAAGGTTCGGAAGACGTTACCGAATTCGAGTTTTTAAAAGTAGCTGCTAATTATAAAGTTCCACCTCGAAAGCTATTTGTGGTACACTTCATCCGTCACCATTCCCACCAACTTCTTCCTTTCAGTGATGCTTTATCTTCATCTAACTTCTCCGGCGTACTGGTGTTCTTGGTAATATCCCCGTTCTTCAACGGCATTCCACTTAATTTTTTGAAGTCCAGCGTTCCGTTGAGCTTTCCAGATGACTGCAGTTCTTTGATTTGCTCAAGCAGTTTCGTCATCAGCTCGTAGTCCTCAGGAAGAAATGATTCGGTTGATCCAGCTGATTCCGAACCAAAGAGGAACCGAATCGGAAGCATGAGGATGTTATTGATGACAAAGTCAACCATCTGAGGAAAGGATTAAAAATGAATCGGTTGGTCAAGCCGATTCTTAACGAACCAGGTATGTAATCTCATGGCACAAACTCTATAAGGTCATATGTACCGCCACAGATTCCGGAAAACTGATCCTTCATGCTTTCTTTCTTGATAATCTCTGCAATGTAAACGGAAGGGTCTCCTACAGAACATGTTTAAACACAGATTTCGAAAGAGGTGTTCTTTTCTGAACATCCGTGGAACACTTATTGTATTATCAAGAACATTTATTTGCTGTCACAATTTCGGAACATGCAGGTGTCCTGTTCCAGAGTGAATGCTCAACATCGCTTGTGTGTTCCAAATCCGTGACATGCAAATATAGTCCAAGGACTTACGTCAGGTACTTTATTCTTATTCGGCTACGAAACTGGCCGGAGTTGAAGAGTGTCCAACACTCTGTTTCGGTCGATTTCGGGCTGCGATCCAGCCCATCTTCAGGAAACGCTAACCTCAGATTGGCTGGATCGCAGCCCGAAATCGATGGAAACAGAGTCTTGGACCCTCTTCAACTCCGACCAGTTTCGTGGCCGAATAAGGATAAAGTACCTGACGTAAGTCATATTTCCTTTGCAAACACTCCGCTACAAAGAGTCTACGTAATTCCATCATGGCAAATAGTCTTCCGAACTTACACTACATGTTCAAAGATTCGTATGCGGACCTTGGTTTCTTATGGGCAGACATTTACGAGAATACCCAGAGTCAAAGTGCCGGAACAAATGAAACAAAAAGTTATATGTTGGATTACATTTTGCGTCATTCGTTTGAGCATCTGTGGTGCCATCATTGCAAGCTGAATGACAACCCTTGGATCGGCCGAGTCACCATCAGGATGGTCGAATTCAGCGTTGATGGCCTGCAAACAATCCGACTGTGTTGGGATTGCTCCGCTGTTCATTCGACCTGAACCATTTCTGCCAACAGGTATTGAACGAGCCTGAAACCAACGAAATACGAATACGCATGTAAAGGATTCTCCAGGGTGAAGGTTGACCTTCTTGATGGTAACTAAACGTTGTATTTTAAAGTGTGCACGACTCTTGCAGACACAACAGCTACCCAAGGCTCCTCATGCAGCTCAATTCCAGTTTGGACAAACTGGAATTGATACTCAACCAAATAAAAAAAAATAATAAATTTTAAAACTGACTTCTTCTTGGCCAGTGAAGCAATTTCAGGCCTGTTATCGTGTCATATCTATGTATAGGTATCTCAATAGTTGGTTTGTTCACTCCCGTTTTCTTGATTGCAATCGTTTTCGTCCTCTTGCCGTTTATGAGTATTTTTTCTGTTATGAGTGTACGTGTTCTATGATCTCTTCATGAACGCATATCTGTGCTGGTATCCGTGTTTCTTTGTGAATAACTTATTTGACATATTTGCCAAAATACCAACAAATAAAATTAAATTGTAGTTGAAACCTGTTTTTGCCAATGCCAGCGAATACGTTAGTGTTTTTATTGATGTGACCTTTGTATTATTGATTTGTATGTAACCTTTGTTTGTATGTAACCTTTGTTTGATATGTAACATTTGTTTTATTGGTGTAACTTTGTACATTGAAACTTTTTAGCATATCATACACACCGGTGATGTTCCTAAATAAAATTCAGCGTGTTATACGTGCCCTTCGTGAATGAGTGAAAAATCATCAACATGAAATAAATTTAATTCAAGGCATCTTCCAAAAATCCGAAAAGTCTCTCAATTTATTTAACATGCATTAAGCTGAAATTGCATTCTCGAGATTATCAATGTTTTTTGACTCACGACAATGCCACGCCAAGGATCTTAAATATGGCCAAGTTGGATGGCGGATGCCAGACGTGATAAAGATGTATGTTGTTTGGTTAATGTACGTCGCCGGGCTGCTTATTTAAGAAATGAGTACGCGTTTGGGCACTTTTCCGTCTAACTCCGTGTTAAATTCCCGACCCTCCAAAAACGGAAAAAACGCTAGAAACAAAGGAAAAAGGTTAGGTTAGGTCTGGTCAGGTTTGGTTAGGGTAGGCTAGGTAAGTTAGACAGGTTAGGTTTGGATAGATTAGCTTTATTTTTCACTTTTTCGATACGCGCACAATCGGGATATGCCCAAACGCGAAAATACTCATTTCTTAAATTCGCCGCCGGGCTGATGCCAGACGTCATACCAAACACGGTGCGAAAATATGGGTGAAGAAGGTACATTGAATGATCTCTTTCTAACCTGTATTCCGACCACAAACAGCAAAGCAATGACCACTGCTGCGAAATACAATGGTCGAGACGCCGCAGGTAATGCAAAAATTATGGCGGATGATTTCATATTGTTCCAACGTCTTAGACTCCAGTCTTGTACAATAAAGCACCTTCACTCAAAAAGGCAAAATCAAATGGAAAATTTTTTTTGAGATGTGATCTTTCAGGGGCAATTGCCGCATGCAATTCCGTGATATCAAACGCCAAGACAGTGAAAATGAAGGGGTCGTCAAGAGTTTTCGGTCGTTCAGTTATTCGCAGTCAATGCTCAACGGGTACGGTTAACATTTGTTATCTGTTAAAATGATTTTTTTCTTAACCACATGAGGGTGTGCATGCATAGGTGTGCCTCAACCGTGAGCAAATTCCTTTAAAGGAAAAGACATAAAGGTCGCGCAGGAGTGGTTGCGATGCGCAGCAGTGCAATCGCGCATGGTGTGGAACTGACCAAAGACTTCACTGTTTGTGGCTCCCATCCGCACGAAATGAAACGACCGTCGGCGACAGGCCAGACTGTTTCCCATCTAGAGCGTGTCTGTAAAGTAAGTACACATTACACAACTTTGAATCCAATTTGCGGGCAAGATGGCTCAGGTTTTGGTACCTGATCTGCATGATCTTTATGGTTTTGTCGTGGGCCCAGATAGGCTTTCTGCATCGCCGCCAAATCTGGGTTTCTCTTTTTGTTTCGCAGGTCACTTAAGCTAACAACGGCCGAAAATTGCAGAGATATGAGGTTTGGAAGTCCGCCTTTGAAGGCAGGGATTGATTATGATTGAGGTGCAGAGACTGGAATGGCAGAGAGAAATGTCAACTTGTTCAAGATTGGAATTCAGGTGGCCATTCACTCCGTAATCTCCTCTCTACCATCTCTGCACTTCAAAGACAGACTTCCACACTTCATATCTCGCTGAAATCTTAGCGCTGATTTCAGCGTAGGCCACTTGCTAAACAAGAAGAAAACCCAGACTTCACGGCGATGCAGAAAACAGAAAATCCACCTGGGCCAACAACAAAACCTTAACATGCAAAGCAGGCACTAAAAGCAGAGCAGCTCAGAGACAGGAGTTGGACGTAAATAGGATCCCAAGTCGTGTACTTACTTTAAAGACACGCTGTAGTTACGGGCTTGGAGTTGTCCTGAATTTCAACGCGCTTGGTAAGATTAGAGAATTTCACAGAATGCGCTCCATTCCCCACCAAACACCAAGGATGACCTCTATCAATATGGTGACACCGCGACATAACGTTGCAGAACTGCTGAAAAGACGCAAACCCACGTAAATCATCAAAACAAAGACAGTATCGATACGAAGACTTGATGACCCATTCATGATCTTTTCCATGGCCAGTGTAATTGTTTCTGTTGCAATTTCTTGGTTCGAATTTCTCTGGACCTGCACAGGAAGTGTCTATCCATCTTGTAATTCGTTCGCTGCAGAGTCTCATTTTCGCCAAATCGCACGCTGAAGAATGTTTGCTGCTGCCGAGGCACATTCTTCGTCTGCAAGCCAAATCGAAATAGCACCAGCGTGGTTGCGATGATCCGGAAATTGGCAAAACAAGATTGTGTCAATGATAGCATACCAGCTGAAGCGTTCTGTCCTGAGCTTAACTTCTGTCACAGAGTTGCATCTGGGTCATCCCGTCGTAACTCCCAACCAAAGTTTGCTGATCGCCTCCTGTGAGAGATGGCCTACTTCCGCATTGGCGAAAGCCGAATTCAGGAGTCCCGAGCTGCAGATGGAACATTTCCATTACTCGAAATGCATCAGGATGGACTATTAATGCCAGACCTAATTCGTCAGGTTGCAAAAAAATTGGGATTTAACCCGCAACAGCACGATCTGCTGTAACACAAAAAGGCGAGTACAATGAAGCCTAATGGGATAGGTACCATAAAACCAAAAAATGGAACAACGTTGGCTTGCTAGCAAACTAGCGCAAATTTCTACGGAAAATAGCGCAAAAAACGCAAAATCTCCTTTTTCCTGACATGCAATGAATCAGATTTTGCAACTGGATTTGCACTTACCAGAAAGTCCTGTTTCTGAGAATTTGGTTCATATGGCAGGCAAGAACATAATCTCTATCATTCTAAGCATCATGAGCAACTCCAATTGCAACATAGTTTGTTATTGAAGCACATGACAAAATCTGAACACCTAACTAATCTGTAGAATATGCAACACTCTTCTTTATGAGCAACGCTGTTTGCTTGCGAGTAGAACATGACGAAAACGGATCTATAGAATATGCAAAGCGCAATTTATTGAGGATCGCAGTGTGTTTGCCATGAGAACATGACGTAGAATGTTACGAGTGGTATCAGCATTTTGTGAGCACCACCCATTGTAGCGCAGGTCGTTCGCCTGGACCCCGATGAGATAGAACTCCGAACTTCTCATTTGTCGAATGTGCATTGAACATTTTGACGGGCAACACACTTTGCAGCACATTTTATTGTCGGCATAAGAAATGAAAACGCTTAACTAATCTTTGGAATATGCGATGGGCTTTTTAACGAGCAAACCAAATTGCAGCAAGTTTTATTGTTTCCTAGTTTCACATGACGAAAACAGAACCCTAACTAACCAATAAAATATGCAACACGTACCCATCGCCAATAGCATCTCATGGTTTGTTTGTTTCCAGGTTGTGGAGGACGCAAATACGGACTTATCAAAAGGCCGTATTTGGCACAGGCGATATTTTTAAGTACTGGTTAAACAGGGGCC
>JASGXE010000798.1:0-27091 GCA_030068105.1 Sinentomon sp. SZTP_YWyxl
CAACAGCCAATTAGAGGCGTGCGGAAGTGGATTGGGGAAAAAAATGTGGTCCACCAATGGCAGAAGGATTGCAAAGCGGAGCCAGCGGTTCAATTCGAAAACAACTGCCGTGTGCGGGTCGGGACAAAGTTCGAAAATCTTCAAAATCGAATGGCGCAAATGTCGCAAAATCTTCAACGAATCCAAGAAATACTGACCCAACCTGAACTTACCAAACCAAACCTAAACACAAATTGTCAGAAAAATAATAAATCGGCCTCCACCGTCTCCGCCATCTTCGCCGCGTACGCAGTCTCCGCCGCCTCCGTCGTCTCCGCCGCCTCCACCGTCTCAGCCGCCTCATTTGTTCATATATAGGAGGTGGCGGGAAAAGGAACCGAGGCGGTGGGTCGAAAAAATGAGGCGGCGGAAGCGTTCGTTCATATACCTATAGGTGGTGGCGGGAAAAGGGGTAACAGTTCCAAAGACCTAGCTAAATGTGGAATCGGCAATTTCGCGGACGTGTGCTATTCCTCATTCGCAATTAAAGCTAACCAAACCTGACCAAACCTCTCCGCACATTGCCAAAGAAGATTGGGTTCGGACAGGTTGGGCTGGGTTGGCAAAGGGCGAGGAGAGGTTTGGTCAGGTTTGGTTTGCTTTAATTGCGAAGGAAGAATAGCACACGGCCGCGAAATTGCCGAATCCACATGTTGACAGGTCTTTGGAACTGTTTCCGGAAAAGGAACCGATGGCGGTGGGTCGAAAAAATGAGGCGGCGGAAGCGGCGTGTGCGGGGGAGGCGGTGGTCGGCAGGTATTCCGCACTGTTATCGGACATTGCGGCGACCCAGATGGGGGTCTGGGGTGGATCCTGCCGGTAGTGGGGGTCTGGATTGGAGCCCAGCGGGGTTCCAAGGGGCAGATACAGCCCTGGTGGGGGGTGTGCGGGAGGCGGAGCCCCACGCAGAAGCTGAAGGAAGATTTGAATGTGAATTTTAATTGCCACACTGCTGTTAAGTTTTGTCATTTGAGCATGCGAAGAAGAGGGGCCTTGGCAGGACAAAGAGACACGAAAACAAAAAAATTGTGATAAACGACAAATAATGACAAATGAAATGACGGAATTGCCATTTTGCATTTTTTGTCTTGACACCATCAGTGTGCATTTTGGAATTGCTTTCTTCGTCCCATCAACACAAAGCTGCGAACACACGCGTTGAAACATGCTCCAAGACCAACAGAACAGCTCACTGCTTCGGCTGCTCAAATGTTCGGGCTCGCCGTCCGTCGCACGTGCCGCGAATTTCCAAATTCCAAACAAATCGCCAGAATTTCAACTGGTGCGTTCCACGTTAAAAACACGAAAACAGACATCTTTTTCTTTTACCAATCATGCGATGTGTCAACCAACTGAGTGGTGTCAACCTGCGCAGTGAAAACCTGCTGCGTGGTGTCTGCCCACAGGAGTTGAAAAGGTCTTCAGCATTTTTCCAAAGTTTTTTCCAAAAAACCCTACCACGATTCGAACCCACCATCCACGCATTATCAGCACATCGCTTTAGACCACTCGGCCATGACGGCTGCAGCAGAAACACGCTTCGGGAATCCATATTCAGACAATTAATATTCCGTGGCGATTTGTTTGGAAATTTTGCGTGCCGCGTGTGTGCCATCTGTTCAAACTGTTCGGCAACAGTGCAATTTAAGTTTTTGCTGCCATCTGTGAATTTCACAGGAAATCACTTTTCTGCGCCCATCACCATCTATGAACCGCAAACTGCGCAAATTTTTTTATGGGCCCTTGTGCCCTTCAGGGGCAAAATTTCGAAAAAAATGGCTCGATGAAACCCAGATTCTGGTCCCGTACGTTTGCTGTTCAAATTTTGGCGAAATCGGCCTTGCGGATCGGCGGGAATCGTCTAACAAAAAAATCGTCTTCTCTTTTATACAGGGCGGCGTTCTTTGTAAACGAACATCGGCCTGTGCAATCGAACGATTGCAATGCTTTTTTTGATTCACTGTGATTTTAACGTATGTATAGGTAACAAATGAAAAGGTATAGTCGTGACAGAATTAATCCTCCCCATAGGCACATGTCGAATTCGGATTCTTCAGATTTTAGCAAAAACTCCATGCTGCAGAAAAAGGATCCTCTTTAAAACCAAGGTCAAAATATGACTTCTTAAAAGGTCGTTATTCATGCGATAAATTCCTATTGCTTGCATGAGAGTAAAAAGAAAGAAAGTTTCAGATGCAACAGTTAAATGGGAAAAACACATGTATGAGTCCATGCATTCACACTGTGGTATTTGAAGTTCCCGTTTTATAACCGAGGTCGAATTCCGGCTCTTCAAGAACATTTTGTCAAAATCCGACACTTCAAAAACATTTTGTTGCATTCTCGTGCCTTTATTTCAAGTGCCTGTTGCCAGAGTAAAATGAAAGAAAAATTTTTGGCGGCATCATAAAAATTGAAAAAATGCATCAAACAGCAAAGTAATTCCGTCGCCACTATGCTCATCAGTTGTTCAGCAATTCGAGTCAGCCTCGCTCAATAAAATGACAAGGACTTTTTGTGCTTTGGAAAGTCGTGCATTGCGACCTTGTCGTTTTATGTAAGTGAGGCCGACTCGAATTACATAAAAATATCACAGTGAATGTAAACGCACTGCAACGATCGTTCGATTGCACAGGCCGATGTTCGTTTACAAAGAACGCCGCCCTGTATATAGAGATGAATGAAATGAAATGAATGAAATGAAATGAATGAAATGAAATGAATGAAATGAAATGAATGAAATGAAATGAATGAAATGAACGAAATGAATGAAATGAATGAAATGAATGAAATGAATGAAATGAATGAAATGAATGAAATGAATGAAATGAATGAAATGAATGAAATGAATGAAATGAACGAAATGAACGAAATGAATGAAATGAATGAAATGAATGAAATGAATGAAACTGAATGAAATGGATGAAATGAATGAAATGAATGAAATGAATGAATGAATGAAATGAATGAAATGAATGAAATGAATGAAATGAATGAAATGAATGAAATGAATGAAATGAATGAAATGAATGAAATGAATGAAATGAATGAAATGAATGAAATGAATGAAATGAATGAAATGAATGAAATGAATGAAATGAATGCAAATGACATGAAATGAATGAAATGAATGCATGAATGAATCTGATGAATGAAATGAATGAAATGAATGATGAATGATGACTGAAATGAATGCAAATGCAATGAATGAATGAAATGAATGAAATGAATGAAATGAAATGAAATGAAATGAATGAAATGAATGAAATGAAATGAATGAAATGAAATGAATGAAATGAAATGAATGAAATGAAATGAATGAAATGAAATGAATGAAATGAAATGAATGAAATGAAATGAATGAAATGAAATTATGTAATTTAACTTCTTGGATGGCCGCCGTAAAGCATAAGAATGCAGAATCACGATTCCATCAAGATTCAGTCTGCCGGATCACGAAAGAATCAGTCTGCAGAATCACGAAATAATCAGTCTGCAGAATCACGAAAGAATCAGTCTGCAGAATCACGAAAGAATCAGATTGCAGAACGATGAATCCAGAATCAGAGTGAGACCTGAGGTAACACGAAAGAATCGGATTGCAGAATGATGAACCCAGAATCAGAGTGAGACCTGAGGCATCACGAAAGAATCGGATTGCAGAACGATGAATCCAGAATCAGAGTGAGACCTGAGGCATCACGAAAGAATCAGATTGCAGAACGATGAATCCAGAATCAGAGTAAAGCCTGAGGCATCACGAAAGAATCAGATTGCAGAACGATGAATCCAGAATCAGAGTGAGACCTGAGGTATCACGAAAGAATCGGATTGCAGAATGATGAACCCAGAATCAGAGTGAGACCTGAGGCATCACGAAAGAATCGGATTGCAGAACGATGAATCCAGAATCAGAGTGAGACCTGAGGCATCACGAAAGAATCAGATTGCAGAACGATGAATCCAGAATCAGAGTAAAGCCTGAGGCATCACGAAAGAATCAGATTGCGGAACGATGAATCCAGAATCAGAGTGAGACCTGAGGTATCACGAAAGAATCGGATTGCAGAATGATGAACCCAGAATCAGAGTGAGACCTGAGGCATCACGAAAGAATCGGATTGCACAACGATGAATCCAGAATCAGAGTGAGACCTGAGGCATCACGAAAGAATCAGATTGCAGAACGATGAATCCAGAATCAGAGTAAAGCCTGAGGCATCACGAAAGAATCAGATTGCAGAATGATAACCCAGAATCAGAGTGAGGCGAGGCATCGCGAAAGAATCGGATGCAGAATCAGATTGCAGAATCGCATGATCCATTGGACCAACAATAATTTCGCAAAATTGGACAGGCCGGCACAACATTTGAAAACATACCGACCGATTTTGGACGATCGATTTGCCGGAAACCATCAGAGGTCATTTTGTGTTATGTCAATCCTGACTGCGAGCAAAGTCTGTTCATTTTCAGAATGGTCCGCGCCCTTTTTGCAGTCAGGGATCTGCAAATTTGTGCAAAAATCGGGAATCGGAGATTTTGAGCTGGGGGCCTAAATTTTCGAAACTGTCAGTTTTCACCTTCTCAATCTTTTGATAATTCTAATTTTCGGAGTTTTTCAATTTTCTGTGACCACGATCAGCCTGGTTTGCTGGTCGTTCCGCATCTGCTTCTAAAATGTGCACTTCTAAAATAGTGTGCAGCGCTGAACCGAAAGATTCGCTGGTCCTCCCGTAGCAATAATTGGCACCGACCTGCAATGGCGTGAGGCCACATCTGCCATTTTGCTGCACGTTTTGGCGCGGACCATCCTGAAAATGAACGCACTTTAGATCTGTGCGCAGTCTCGCAATCTCAGTGAGAACCTGGAGTCAGGATTCCTTCGCTTCTCCAGAGCAGAGTGTCATCATGCCAGATTTCATTGGGCCGAGGCTTTAATTCTGAATCTGTAAATAATCGGCACGAATAAAATTCTCAAATAGGCCTAGTGAGATCTAGCAACCAAGATTTGCAATGGTTGTACAAAGCTCGACCGGCACTGCATTTCATTAAGCATTTCTTCGAGTTTGGATTGATTGCGAGAGATTGGGTGATCGGCGACCTGATTGTAATTATTGCTTTTGTGCAGCATCGCAACCCAATAATTTTAAACCCAGCAATTCTAACTTCGTTAGCATAGCGGTGCGTGAGCCCTAATCCTTCCACCTCTCTTATTTGGCTTGGGAACCGCAAGCTCTTTCAAACGCCGATGCATTGTCCCTGGAAACAAATTGTTTTTGATATCGCAAACCTATGCCTATATTCATGTGTAGGTACTTCCTGTGAAGTCTAAAAGTCTAGAGTGTTGCTGGTGTAAAATCGATTTCCGACGTGTAAACATATATTCACGACTTTGCATAATTCATAGCGCCCAGAGGGAGGATAAGGCCTAAGTTCGCTGAAAGCTCTTCTATGCGAAATGCAGAACCCCATCTGGTTCTGATTCTGCTGTGTCTTTTGTTCATTAATGAATGAAGATATACCGGGAAGACTAGATTTGTTTCGCTAGACTTTTTCTCAAGAGCTAGGTGTGCTTTTCCATTTTCGCCGAAAAATGGTTTTTATCTTCGTGAATGGTGATCTATTTTAATTGCGTCGAAAAAACAACAAAACATTCTCCCCATAAAATATGTTGAAGGATCACGGATAATTTCAATGATGGAGAAACATTTTTGGTCCACCCGGTATGAGCATATTGACTAACTAGAGAGCCAGTGAAAGTTCAAGCCCTCTCAAGACGGTATCGTGAAATCAAAAGAAAAGATTCAGTTTTTCACTTCTCACAGTCTGCTGTGCCTTATTTATTTATTCATTCAAGAAACGCTCGGCTTTCCCACCTCTTCGATTTTGTAGGAACACCTACCCTCATCAAAATTACCTCGTTACAAATTAAGCACATGGTGGCTGAAACTTATCTGCGATGCATTGTCGTAATTAGATGGTTCCACGTTTTCATTTAGTTGAGTTATGACAGTTGCAGTCTTTAATTTCAGTACAAGGCGCATCGCTAAAGTTTACTGGAAGAAGCTGTTTTAAAGCGTTTTGCTTATACTTTTGATTCTTGACATTCTTCCAATTCAAATTTTCTTGAGCATCTTCTTTGACTTGAGACCGGCGCCGTTCTGTGGTCAACCGGCACCTCGTGCCCATTCTCAATGACTATTTTTCAAAACTTCTTTTCACACTATTTTCCCACTTCCTAGTTTTCTTGAAGGCCAACAAGTTTTTTTTACATCTACTCAGAAAACGGATACCAACTTCTCTTGCACGTCCAGAGGAAGACGGTGGTCCCTGAAAACCGGACAGCCGGACAGGACTGCCGGACAGGACTGCCGGACAGGCAGAAAGGACCGCCGGACCGACCCGGACAGGTTAGGTTAGGTTAGATTGGGTTAGGATAGACTATCCTAACCTAATCTAACCCAACCAAACCCGTCCGGGTCGGTCCGGTGGTCCTGTCCGGCTGTCCGGTTTTCAGGGACCACCGAGGAAGACAGCCACCCAGTCTGAATTCATCAAAAAGCAGCATTTCTCTGAGCATGGTTGTCAGCATTATTCACTAGCTTAAATAGTCGACATTTTCTTCTGTTTGTTCGTCCTTTTTTGACATGAACCCTGTCAGAAATTGGTGCAGTCTTTTCAAAATGTCAAAATTTTCACGATCTGTATTCGGTGCAAAAGAAAATTCAGACGCTCACTTGATTCCGGACTTCCAAACGTTTTTGGCTGCGTTTGGGCTGACTTGCATAATGCGAAGAATATCCGTACACTCACAGAAACAACAATCTCCCTTAAAGTCGTCTGTGGATTTTGTAACCTTATCTCGTCTATGATGCCATATGGCATCACAACTTTTCAAGTCTGTCTGCTTCTGCAGCCTCATATGCAATTTTTGAAGTGTTTGGAACAACTCCTTTGAAGGCATGTTTACTTCCGATGACACGTTTATTGCAAAGACCTGTACAAAGTCTTCATTCTGAGAATCGGAGTTGTACAACCGAAATCGTAAAAAATGATGAGAGGCGGTCTCCTTTGTCGGCGTGTCAAAGAGAAGCCGACCTGTCAATCAAGGCGCTAATTGCCGACTATCCATCTTCACACATCCGCCAACAACTTCCCAGAAATCCGATGAAAAATGTCATCAGATGCGGCCTGTCGGCGCCGTCAAAGGATTGAAAAAAAGTTTTCGAGATAAACGCGCATTTATCTATTGATATTATTATTGTTTCCTACGTCGGCATGCCCTCTGTTTTTGACTTTGAACTTTTCCTGCCATTTTGGCATGGTCCCTGTATCTCGGGTAGGGATCGCTAAAGTGCCATTTTTTGAGAAACCGGTTAAAAAGAAAAAAAATAGGCCGGATTCCACCCAAAGGGTGTAATCCGGCCTATTTTTTCGATATCTCCAGCCGCCCGGCAGGGCTTGGAGTGACATACCCCCCAGGCTAAATTTGGCCTAGGACACTTTTTTCCCGCCCAAATACCGATCCTTTATGATTCCAAATGGCATCATAGACAGGACCCACCATTTCGGAGCAGCAGGCGAGCAAAAAACAGCAAAATTCACCCCAAATAAGCCTGCTGTTCGCATGTCAATCTGACAGGGTTACAGTTGACACTCAGTGGCACAATTTGGCAACGTTTTGGACAAGATGTCAAAGTGGTGTGTCAGTCCAAAAAAAAAATTCGACATGTTTTAACCAAACAGCGAGACGACTTTCGGGTTGTTTTTTGTGATGCCATATGGCATCATAGACGACTTAAAGGTTAAAACAAGTATCTACATTGGATCGTAGGACTCATTATTCTGTCTCTGTAGCTGTAGGTACATCCCCCTAAGAGAATGCCCAGGCACGGCACATCCACAATATGCAAAGGCACATGTTCCGACGAAGCTTCTGAGAATTTTTCCCTCCATGCATTTCCATACTCAAGAAGATTTAAACTGTCTTGTAAGATCAAGTGCTGCACTGCAATGTTTAGAGAGAACCCGGACTTTTGCGCCGAAAATGGACTGACTTCTTCTTTGACCCGGAATCCCGCCGAAAGGACTCTCCAGAGCACTCATCAGAGCACTCCGTGCGTAGCGCATTGTACTTCACCTGATCCATATTCAAGCCACTGCGCTTAAATTCCGCGTGGGCGCGCGCTTTTGCGATTCAGCAACTGACTCAACTTGTAATTGACCCACGGAAATTTGCAAGATCGCTTAACTCCTCTCAAAGGGAGAGCAGGCTTTATGGAAAGAAGGGTATTTTTAATCGTCATCCAGCTGTCTTCGATGGAACTGCGGTTAATATAGGCAGGTTGAAGTAGGGGGTTGATCAATAGCAAGTTGTTGACATGGCGCCAATCAACAACCGAATAATTTATGAAGTGTTTTCGGACTTTACCAGGCTTTGAAACCTCAAGGCTAAGCTGAACGGTTAACATGACCATATCGTGGTCGGAAATCCCGGGCACAACAGTGGTTGAGTACTTTGGGCATTCAAAGTTGGTCATTGTGATGTCCAACAAAGAACTGGAATATGTAGATTCCAGTTCTTTGTGATGTCCAACAAAGAACTGGAATATGCAGTAACTCTGGTAGGCTGCTTGACTAATAGTTGATAACTAAAAGTGTCAATAACGCGCTCCAAGCACTTTTCATTTCCAGGTTGGAGAGGAGGATTTGTTGATGTACAAGTGGGTCTTACGCTGAACAAACCAGGGGAATTGACATCGTCACAAATAACTACTATGCATCCAGCAGCAACGTGATGCCTAACGGACTCATAAAAACCACACAATATGCGATCGTCTTCTGGTAAGCCAGGGGGCAAATAAACTCCTGCAATCAGGATTTCGGAGTTAAGGGATAGTTTAATGGAGCACCATGTTATCAAGTGGACTATCGTCGGATACAAAGGTTTCGACGCCACGGTATGTGAAACTTTCGTGCACCGAGATCAGAACGCCACCACCCCGACGATGGCCAGGCCTATCACATCTAAGCACTTGGTAGGAGCCCGGAAAGATTTCAGCGTCTCTCATGTCGGGTCTCAACCAGGTTTCAGTCAGCACTATGATATCAATGTCGTGAGTCAAAATCAAATTCTGAACTTCCACGAGCTTATCTATCCCTAAAAGATAGAGCGGCAGTTTAGAACTGCACATTACGCCACCACTTTTTCTTTCCTGACCTTTGAACACCCAGAAGATCTCCAGCCTGAAATTCGCGACATGCCGAGTCCACAATTCGGTTTACGTCTATTTCATCGCCAAACAAAAACAATCTCCCCTAAAAACTTAAGTCTCAACACTACAGCCGACAGTTAGACAGACACTGTGAGCCCTTTTCCCTGTTACAAACACGGTACATTCACGGAACTGCAATTTTGAAATTAAACACTCTGTAATGAAATCGAGAGCCCCATCGATGCGCAGGAGTTTTCGACTGCCCTCCTGGTGGCCGAATGGTGAAGAAACTTGACCTCTACATCAGGACGCCAAACAAAAGATAGTGAGATCGAATCACAGGTGGTGCCCGTATTTTTCGCTGGCATACTTCGTACACAAGTCTTCGAAGTGACATGGCAATAGCGAAAACCATTTTTAGCAGTGGCATGGAATCAAGTTTCATCATCGAATGATGCTTACGAAAAAAACACTAATATCGCATTTTTGAACTCGATAAGGTTCTTCCCAGTTTGATGTTGCCTCAGATTTTTCGTTTTTTTTTGTTATGCATGCAGCTTTAAAACTATGCACCCAACTAATATATCATCGCGTAATTTCACTCATCGAGGCAACGCGTATTTCTCTACTCCACACCAATATCAGCGAACATTGTTTCGCAGAAAACGATCGTAATATGCCCCGAACAAATTCATAGTTTGTATGCAAACCATATTTTTTCCATCATACCAATTGAAACGTTCATTGTTTCACATGGAGACAATTTTGTAATCTGCCCCTAACTAATTCATAGCATATACAAACCGAATTTTTTCCTGCACACAAATTGCAGCGCTGATTGTTTCACAGGAGACGATTATTTCGTAACATGTCTTAACTATTGATGTACAACGGTTATTTTATTCCTCAAGACGAATTGCAGCTCTGATTGCTACACAGGAGACGAATTCACATGTCATCACAAATTCAAAACACATGCGTCGCACATCTTATTCCTTCGCACGAATCGCTGCGGATTGTTTCACATGACGTGATTCATAATCCACAGGAGACGATTTCACGATGTCTTAGCTCATTCAAAAATGTGCAACGCATGTTTTGTTCCTTTATATCAATTGCAGCGCTCACAGTTTCATGGGAGACAATTTCAATCTGCCCCTAACTAATTCACAGCATATGCAACCCGAATTTTTTCCTGCACACCAATTGCAGCGCTGATTGTTTCATAGGAGACGATTATTTCGTAACGGGTCGTGGGGACTTGCTACTGCTACCTGGTCCTACTGCTACCTGGTCCAACCGTGACCTGGTCCTGCTCATTTTTAGTCCACCCGTAACCTGGTCCTACCGTAACCAGGTCCTACCATAATATGGTCCTGCCGTAATTTGGTTCTACAGTAACCTTTGGTCCTACCATAATCTTGTCCTACCGTAACCAAGTCCTACCGTAATCTGGTCCCACCGTAATCTGGTCCTACCATAACCGGGCCCTATCGTAACCAAGTCCTACCATAATTTGGACCTACCGTGATCTGGACCTACCGTAATCTCGTCCTACCGTAATCTGGTCCATCCGTAACCTGGTCCTGCCGCAACCGGGTTCTTCCGTAATCTGGTCCAACCGTAATCTCGTCCTACCGTAACCTGGTCCTACTGTAACCAGGTCCTACCGTAATCTGAACCTACCGAAATCTGGTCCCATCGTAATCTGGTCCTACCGTAACCTGATCCTACCGTAACCTGGACCTACCGTAATCTGAACCTACCTTAATCTGGTCCTACTGTAACCTGGTCCTACCGTAACCTGGTCCAACTGTTAATTGGATCGAATGAAATTTAGATCGAATTTTTTCGGCGCGCAAAAAAAAAGTAAGACCAGATTACGGTAGGACCAGATTTCGGTAAGACCAGGTTACGGTAGGACCAAATACGGTAGGACCAGTTCTGTTCCTCCAGCGCTGCAGATTCTTTCACCGGAGACGATTTCACAATGTCTTTAGAACTCTATTTTATTCCTTCATTCCAAGCGCTGCAATTGTTTCAGATGAGGCATTTCGCAATATGAGACGATTTCAGTTCACAATGTCTTAACTAATTCGTAGCATGTTCAACGCACATTTTATTTCTTCATACCTGCTGCAGCGTTCATTGTTTCTTCATAGCATATGCAACGCGTATTTTTTCCGACACACTAATTGCAGCGCTGATTGTTTCGCAGGAGACGATGATTGTGTATGTGTCCAAATTGGCCAGTCAATCTGTAAGCCTTTGGCATAATGTTTTAAGGAAGAAGTGGAGTAACTCCGGGATCTTCGTGTTGCCAAACTGTGTGTTGCTGGATTGCGGCGTTTAAAAGGGGTATCATCTGCGGACAGAAGCGAAATACATGCGAGTTAATGGCGGACCGCGGTGCGATGCCCACAGAAAGTTTAATATTTTCTGAACAAACACACGGATTTTGAAGTGGTTGCGTATGGTGCAAAGCTGAAAAATGAGCGCTTCCACACATGTATAATGATCCCAACCTTTCGTCGGGTAAAACTGTTAAACCATTTGAGAAACAAAAGTGCTCAAATTTCGGTGTTATAAAATTCCGTGTTCCTGCCAGGTATTTTCAAGGATTGTGCAATTTTTTCCGTTACAACATGGTTACCACCTGTGGAAGAGTTGTAGAGGAAGCCTTCTAGTTGCCAAAAATACCAAAATCGTTGAATATGAACACCATTTGTCAATTTTATGAACAGAGCCAGCGCGACATGGCAGCATCGTTTTGTCTTTGAGCGGGGAAGATGCCGCGACTCCCTTGAAAACCATGGGAGCCGCAGCCTCTTCCCCGCTCAAAGACAAAACGATGCTGCCATGTCGCGCTGGCTCTGTTCATAAAATTGCCAAATGGTGTTCAAATTCAACGATTTTGGTATGTTTGGCAACTAGAAGGCTTCCTCTATAACTCTTCCGCAGGTGGTAACCATGTTGTAACGGAAAAAATTGCACAATCCTTGAAAATACCTGGCAGGAACACGGAATTTTATAACACCGAAATTTGAGCACTTTTGTTTCTCAAATGGTTTAACAGTTTTACCCGACGAAAGGTTGGGATCATTATACATGTGTGGAAGCGCTCATTTTTCAGCTTTGCACCATATGCAACCACTTCAAAATCCGTGGGTTTGTTCAGGAAATATTTAACTTTCTGTGGGCATCGCACCGCGGTCCGCCATTCACTCGCATGTCTTCCTTTAAACGTTATGGATGAACTGTTGACGTGAGCGCCTCTCTACCGGCAGGCAACAGCAAATGGTGACGCAACAATGCAATTTTCTCACAGAGGATACACTATCTTGCTTCATTCGTCCTGCCTTTGGGTTGGACTTTGAGAAGGGGACCACGTTTTCAGCATCATTCGCATGCGTGAGAACACTTGGCTCCATGTCAAAACTGAGCACTGCCAGATTATATAAGCTTGAGACAACTTGGTATTATCGTGCTGAAATGCGCGGTCTGCGGGTTCGTTAAAAATACCAGAAAACCAGCAGGATCGGCAGTTCGGCCTTTGGTGTCTGCAGCAGATGGAGTTGGAGCGGTAGCACTTGTAAATAAATGCCTGGAGCAGAAGGTGCCGGAGCAGTTGCTTTCCGATGCATTCCGGTACCTAGCCAGGAATGTCTATCCGTCCGGACCATCAGCCTCAGGAATGTCTATCTAAAAAGGCAATATTTAATTTAATTTTTAATTTTAATTTACACAATACTGTCCCAAACAATTTTGGGGGCAAGGAGCACACCGCTCCAAAGTACCTACACATCCGTTTAAAACAACATAGTCAAATATAGTAAAACAAAACAAAAGAAAAAGTTCTCCAAGTAAAAACAAATGGCAACAGTTAAATAACGCATCAAACGCATGAGTTATCGCTGCGGTTTCGGTGATGATTAATGATGAATATGATTAATGATGATTAATGATGATGAATATGGCGATGATTAATGTAAAATAAATTGTGATCATCATGTGAATGCGCCTTTGCGCACAATAAGTGCTCCGTCTATTTGGTGTTTGCCAAATGTTGACAATGCAGATCTTGTGGTTTCATTACTTATGAAATTTCATATCTGTATTTTGTAAAGAAACCGAAGCCTCGTATGAAGACGTTTTGATAGAGGCCTAGTTTGGTGTTCGTACATGCAATATCGATAGAAGGTATTTGATATCCTTGCAGGACTTACTGTGACATGGAAGCTTACCTTGCTCTCGTAAAAATTGAAATTGGATTCAAATCTTGCAAATAACAAAGTATCGACCAACCTTTCCGTGTAACGTCGTGAATGAATGCATTTCACGTCAAACATACACTGCCTGGGCAACATTGAGAATTATGCCTTCATAGATGCAAATTTTTAGTTTTCGGTAATCTACACGAATGGTATAGACAATTGGTTAGTCGAGACCAGGAATGATCTCCATAAACCCAAACCGGGCCTTTCAAACCTACTGATTTGAAGCACATAGTATTAACGAGACACACAGGCTATAATTCCCTGGAAGATTTTCGTCGACAGCATAAAATTTAATTAAACGCGAGCGTTTCTCTCCCTCCCCTCGTCTCCCCTCATTCCTTTCTGCTCCACAGCAACTCAGATTTGATTAGAGGCCCAAGCAGGATGAGAAAAGACGAAAGCGATGGCAACGGAATAGCAAGTGGTTTCAACTCGAATGAGGCATACCTACCATCTGGTATACATGGAATCGCACTGCAGTTTTGCTCCGGTTCTCCTTATTGTTTTAGTCACACACTTTTGTCATACCGCTTCCCCTGCTCAATATGCTTACTTCTCAAACGACAACTTCAGAATGAATGCGTAAATTTAGCAGGCATTGATGAGAGGGCGCATTCGATTGATGGAATGTACAACTCATTCCATTTGAAGATATGAGCTGAGAATGCTTCTCACTTTTCCATTCAAACATTCAGCGAAACTTTGATTTCTGTGCCGAAACCCCAGTTCTCTGTCGGCTTTTCATTGTTGCAGTAATTCTGATTACCCTCTAAGGATGCTTGTGAGCATTCTCAGCTCATATCTTCAAATGGAATGTGCTTGTAAAACCTAAAAATCTGTTGAAGGGACTGTTTTTATTTGTCTTTCTGCCACAAGATGGAGTCCATTCCAACTTTTTTCCACTCCAAATAAATTATTTTTTATCGAAGACTGATACCATTGCTATTTGATTGGTTTATGGCATTGATATTTTGTTAATTGTGTAATCGTTAACATGTGCTGGGGTCTGTAATTCTTACACGCAGCCCTTTGAAAGCGGTAGGCAAATCGACTGTAATCAAATCACCACCCAAAGTGAGGAAAGATTGCGATGATGAGTGCCCGGAAAAGGCGACTTCATTCAGTCTGCAAATGGACGCTTCGCACAAGAGAAAAAATCAGTTGAACAGGAAATAGAAACAATGACGAGTACTTCTACGTTTTTAGCAGAGGTTCAACAATTGTTCACATTATCACACAGGCGCAAATGCTTTCAAATGCTTTCACAAATGCTTTCGCAAATGCTTTCACACAGGAGCAAATGCTTTCAATAGCGGCATTTGTACAAAATGTGTGAAATTTATACCTATGGAATGGTATTGTGTGAGGTGGACAACTGATCGACATGCTCCGAACGAAACTGTCCTCGTCTGCACAAACTTAATTTGTTTGTGATTTATTCAATAGTTTATTGGTTTCTGGTTTTCGTTTTCCTGGGTCGTGCTATCCCTGACTTAAAGATACCAACAAAGTGCAATGGAGCCAATGAAGTTTCGGCAGTCTCTAGAGGCACTCAAAAGTCTCAGGAAAACCCCGTTTACGTTTAGTTGAGGTCCGAAGAAAAATACTGCACTCGAGGTGCAACCAAATCTCAAAAGCCGAAAACGAGAGGAAAAATTGCAAAAATTGTTAAAGGCCGATGGTTGTCATTCACTGGTGATCCGAACTATTTGGTCGATTCCTGGGAAAACTGGCGCGATAGGTACTTCACAAATTCTGGTCATGTTTAAGCAAAGCATTTCATACAGACCGAAATACCACGTCCTACCATGAAAACTGGGAAAGTTTCAAAAACTATTTTGTAGATGGAATTCGAAAAGGGATTCTCCGAATTTAACTCGCAAATCCTGTGAAGAACAGGCGACTGAAGCTCTGATTTTTCGTAATGCAGATAATGATTTCGACAATAAAAAAAAGGGAGAATTGTTTCTTTCCAATTCTTCTCATTTGCATTTACAAACTATTTTGTTGGCGAATAAATAAAACGCCCTGTTCCAAATTATTCTCCCTTCCTATCGCTTGGTTTATTAGCCACAACTATAGGTTACAAAATGACGCGATAAAATAAACTTTCACATCTTGGGATTTGATGCTTCTTGCTGGGGATGTCTGCAGAAGAGGCGAAGCTCTGAATCTTCGTCGAATCCCCGTCGAATGCGTCCACGAAGACACCATGGAGTGGTTTGCGGGTGACCATTTATTTTCTGGATCTGAGCGTGCTTTATCAGCTGAATCGAGAGAATCAAAAAAAAAAGATAAGATATTTCTGAATGAGATACCTCTGTTAAGAGTGCCAAGCGTTGCAAGCCCCTTAAATGCGTGGTCTCATTTTAAACCCACTAATGTCAATTTAATAATATCCCAATAGATTGGTCATTCCAAAAAGTTTGGAAGTTGCAACAGAAAGACCTACACCAAACAGCTACGCTCAACTTGTTAGTGGAAATCCATCAAAGCACTCTTCCTGAGCACCAAGGCAGAGTTGCAGCCGTTTAGCCATGTTTCAAATGTAACAGGGTACTGCTTTTTGCTCTGAATGTGGTGCTCTGGCCAGGTCGCGGACCTGTCAAAAACCTTCCCAGCTATGTTCTTTTTGACTTTTGAGAACAGCCAAAACTCAGATGGTGCTTGGCCTTGGAAGTAGGAACCTCTGCTACACGGTGCTCCATCAGGAATTCCTGCGTTTTCTTAATTTTATGGGACGATGCGTTGCCTTGTGGAATTTGTGCTCTGGTGGTTCTGACACCGGTTTTCTTCTCTTGAATATTTTTCGAAGAGCTTGATAAATCTTACATCAGGTGGTATTATCCTGCATTATCTGCAGTTCTGGGAGTACGTCCACCAAAATTGGGCCCTCACAGTTGAAAAATACCCCAAAAATCCGTTTTCTTGATTGAAAATCCTGTCGCGGGACCATGGGTCGAGGCTCGTCATCTGCTCTTCATGCCATGTTATGCAGCTTTTCCTAAGAGACTGTTACAATAGCCATGTTTGGCTTCCTGTAACAATGTCTGTGAGCCGCTTTGTGCCTCCTGATCCAAAGCGTTTGAGGTTTTCTGTGCTAAAAGACATCCCCGTTCCCACCTGATCCGGCGTCAGTTGATGAGGCACTCATTTTGTGCAAACTTTCCTCAGGCCCAAGCCATCATGCGAAATCCTTGATATTGTGCCATTTGTTAGTCCTGTGCCTGCCACTGGTTGCTCAATTGTTGTTCGATTATTCGCACAAAGCGCTTGGCGTACACGAATAAGATTCACCCCGTTCATGGCCGTTTTGGGCATCCCTGTGTAGACTTCAACTTTAAGGTCATTCTTACTATCTTTAAACAGTCGAATCTATCTGGCGATTGTGAGGAATGATGAGCAAACGTCACCACAAACTTGTCTCAAACTTTCATGAATTTTTGTTGCTATTTCACCAAGCTGCTATCTTGTAAAATTGTCTAAACATTCAACATTCCTTTGAAAATTTCATTTTTGCGACGACAATTTTTCAAGTGCTTTTAAAAACACCCTGTACAAAGAAAACAAAAACAAGCATTGAAATGAAATTTTCTCAGCATCTTCCTCGATGTTGTCAGTAGCCAACTGCGACTTGGACATTTCGAAACCAGTTAAAGAAATGAAGACCCAACTTCCAAACTTTTTGGAATGACCTTCGCACCGGAAACAATTGTAAAAAGCACTCCAAGTTTTCTTTCCTTAATTTTAATAGATCAGCGACACTTTCAAACGGAATGGAGACCCTTGAAACGCGATCTAAGCTGTTAACGTTACTTTTGTCGAGAAGAAAATTCCTTCACTCCTAAGCATTTCAGATTTATCGAAGTGGGAAACCAACCGATTGTTGCTAGCTGGTCTATCAAGAAATGATTCTTCTTGTTTCTTCTCTAACATGTACCTGCGTACCTAATATTCTTCTTGATATGAGGTGTATTTTTCCTCGATAAATAAATATTTCAGTTCAATAATCTTCTGAAAGTTTACGAATAACGGGAATGCAGCTAAGAGGATTTGGGCCACGCGATTGAAGTTTTGATTGCAAATCCGGAAAGTTTGAACCCAGATTTCTAAAATCCACTTCAGAAGAAACGAAACTACTAGTGTTTCTTTTTTTAAAACGAGATCTATCGACAGTCGATAAGTTTCGAAACCTCGAGCACGACAAACCTCATTCTTCTTTTATGCCTCGTGGGAAAAACTATCCAAAAAACTATCCAAAGTTTTCGAGTATTGAGAATCACATCAGCAAAGAGTTCTTTTAAAAATCACTAAGCAGTCCCAGCCTAACTCCAGTTAGATCCAGGAGGCATATTTACAAACCCCAACCGACGAGCGAGATTTATTACATTCACGTACTCGTATCTCAATCGGTGTTGCGGAGAGAGAGTGCGGGATGTCCTGCCTTGCACGGTACTTGAATAATCTGGATGTGGTTCGGTTAGGTTAGCTTTGCGTGGGTTCGTCAAAATCTAACCTAACCAGCCCCAACCTAACCTTACCTCAGCCTAACCTAACCGCTCCTAGAGCACTAGAAATGAATGGCGAGCCCCATAGTTCTGAGAAGACAACCCCGTCCTCTCGTCGCGCGTCATCCAATGAGACGCGAAATGTTGTCTGATCTCGGTCGTCGGTTGTGGATTGTAAATACGCTTTCGGGAGCGTAATCCGAAACTGTCGTATGTTCTCATTCATTAAAATCTGTGTTCAGGTAAGGAATTTCAAACTCAGGTCTTTTGACAGAACATGTATTGGCGACTGTTCCATCTGTTGAAAGTCAAAGCATACAGATGCCAGTCTTACGATAATGTACAATATGAAATACACATTGTGTTAACATGTCCACATTTCACTCAATTTCGTCACCCGTTTCAGTCAATGCGAATGAAGAGCTACCTTCCCCACCCATCCCAACTGGGATCACTGCTCGCCTTCCTGCTCCTGCAGTGCAAGCCAGCAGCAGGAGCGGGATGGCCAGTATTGATCCGACAGTTGCGATGGAGGGGGTGGGGATGCCACCTGTTTTAGCCACAACCACCCAACATTTTTTACCAACTGCTAATGTTAACATGTCCACATTTCACTCAATTTCGTCACCCGTTTCAGTCGATGCGTATAAAGAGCTACCTTCCCCACCCATCCCAACTGGGATCACTGCTCGCCTTCCTGCTCCTGCAGTGCAAGCCAGCAGCAGGAGCGGGATGGCCAGTATTGATCCTACAGTTGCGATGGAGGGGGTGGGGATGCCACCTGTATTAGCCACAACCACCCAACATTTTTTGTCAACTGCTAGTGTTAACATGTCCGCATTTCGCTCAATTTCGTCACCCGTTTCAGTCGATGCGAATGGAGAGCTATCTTCCCCACCCATCCCAACTGGGATCACTGCTCGCCTTCCTGCTTCTTTGCAAGCCAGCAGCAGAGGCGGGATGGCCAGTATTGATCCGTCATTTGCGTTGGAGGGGGTGGGGATGCCACCTGTATTAGCCACAACCACCCAACATTTTTTGCCAACTGCTTGTGTTAACATGTCCACATTTCACTCAATTTCTTCACCCGTTTCAGTCGATGCGAATTTAGGGCTACCTTCCCCACCCATCCCAACTGATTTCACTGCTCGCCTTCCTGCTTCTGCAGTGCATGCCAGCAGCAGAAGCGGGATGGCCAGTATTGATCCGTCGGTTGCGATGGAGGGGGTGGGGATGCCACCTGTATTAGCCACTACCACCCAACATTTTTTGCCAACTGCTAGTATTAACATGTCCACATCTCACTCAATTTCGTCGTCCGTTTCAGTCGATGCGAATTTAGAGCTACCTTCCCCACCTGTCCCAATTGGGATCATTGCTCGCCTTCCTGCTTCTGTGCAAGACAGCAGCAGAAGCGGGACAGCCAGCATTGATGCGTTTATTGCGATGGAGGGGGTGAGGATGCCACATGGATTGGCCACTAACACTCAACATTATGCCTCAAGCCACTTGGGCCGCGAGATCAACAGACTTTGTGGTTCAAATTCAAAGATTTGCAGGGCTGCCTCCTCGTCAAAAGGTGAAAATAGTAGTTTTTTGCGCACCCCTGGCGCGTCAACGTCTTTGGTTTCTCCATCAAGTGCTAAGCTAATCATTGTTGTTGACGAGCGAAGCGAGTCTACAACGGACAGCAAACCACAATTTGTGTGCAACGATAACTCAAAAAGTTGTTAACCGATAATACCCAATTTTTGTGGAGGTGAAGATTTCAATGTGGTGCGTTGCTGTATAGTTTTTGGTCAAAATCGGTGAAAAAATGACAAAATGGCACAACAAAAACAAAATTGCTCTTTTCCCTGCCCCACCTCAACAAAACCAGCAAGCGCAACAATGAACAGACACTGCAGGCCACGAAAACTCCGAACCTCACTCACCGCCTACTCACCGCACCCCCATGCACAATTTGCATCCCAACGCAGACAATGAAGGAGACAAGGCCAAGAGGCGAGCACAGGACTGCAACAGTGCAGAGGCAGAGAAGCCAAGCTGAGAAGAAACAAACAGGACAACAGGTTGCGTTTTGTTTCAGTCAATGAATGCAGGAATCAGTGATTGATCAGTCAACAACACCACACAAAAAAGAAAGAAATCCGCACACCAGACACCAGCTGTGTGTGCATGCAGGTGCCTGCTGTGGCGAGTGGATGCTGTATGCAGTGTGGCGGAATGGGGAATTTTTTTTCCTTTTGGGGAAATTTTGCACCTTTGGGGAAGGTCTCGGGAAATCGATAATTTGGGGAAAATTCGAGTTTTGTCCACCAACAACAGCGCAAATGGATTTTGCAGAAATGCGAAACGGGGATTTTTTTCGCTGTTCTTGTGTCGTGACGCATTTTGACACGACTGAGCAGCCGATGCTCGAATATTGAACTCATGGATCAAGTTCGGTTTGGAAAGGACAGGATGGAAAGGACAGGATGGGACGCAAACGAGGCCCGCATCCCGCGAAGACACCCAACTCCTCCACCCGCACCCCATGCACAATTTTCGCCACAAAGCTCACAAGAGAAGTGGCTCACCAGAGAAGAGACTCCGAAGGAACAGGACAACAGGTTGCATTATTTTATTCGCCAAACAAAACAACCAGCAAAACATCAGCCATAACGCATCCGGCATCAGCACTCACATCAGCACTCCGGGATTTTCGTGAGTCCAAATAAATGTGTGCTGCTGGATTGCGGCGTTTAAAGGGGGTGTGCGCTGCGAAAGACATGCGAGTGAATGGCGGACCGCGGTGCGATGCCCACAGAAAGTTTAATTTTTCCTGAGCCAAGCGACGGTTTTTGATGCAGTTTCGTATGGCGCAAAGCTGAAAAATGAGCGCTTCCACACATATGTATGTATACTCGTATAATGATCCCAACCTTTTGTCGGGTGAAACTCTGAAACCATTTGAGGAACAAAAGTGCTCAAGTTTCGGAGAAATAAAATTCCGGGTCCCTGCCAAGAATCCCAAAATCATTGGACTTGAACACCACTCAATAATAATTTTATGACCAGAGACAACATAACATGGCAGCATTGTTTTGTTTTTGAGCGGTGAAAAGGCAGTGCCTCCCTCGGATTTCCAGTGAGGCGCTGCTTCTTGGCCTCTTAGTCACCAAACTCAGCACAACTTGCACAACAATTGCCGCCCACAAACCGCTTGTGCAGCCGTCGCTTGTGCAGGAGCAAAAGCGACTGGGACACGACACGAGCAACTGGGACACGCAAAAAAGCTGATCGCTCGTCGACAAAGGAAGCCTGTCTCCTGTTTCCTAGTTCTTAACTGCCGTTCCGTGGTCGGCCTTGAAAAGCGAGTTGATCTTCTTGAGATAGTGAACACCCGCAGCGCGAATGTCATAGTTCTTTCCGAGACCTGGTTGAAGCCGGACATTGCCAGCACTGAAATATTCCCTCCTGAATTCAGAATATATAGGAAAGACCGCCCTTTCAATTCACGTGGTGGGGGTGTTCTTCTCGCCATCCATTCGTCCCTAGACAGTTCTTTGGTCGAAAATCGCAAAACTGTCTCTAGCGACCTCGAGATCGTTTGGTGTTCTATTAGGATCTGTAGTTATTTTACCCTGTCACTTGCTGCGATTTATCTGCCTCCTGGTCTCCCACGAAGCAGCAAAATTTTCGATGATTTGTATGACTCTCTTTGCGCCCGAGTAGCTGCCAACGAAAAAGTCATGATTTGTGGTGATTTTAACGCACCGAATGCCCAAGGAGTACTTTGCCCTATGGATCGACCCCTTAAAACCGTAATTCCTCCGGCTCTATTTTCGTCAAATGACAAATTCTTCGAGGAACTTGTTTTGACATTTTCATTGAACCAACTTGTTCACCTTCCCACCAGATCCACCGAACGCTGCTCCTCGATTCTTGATGTTGCTCTGTGCAACTTTGACTCCCCTTGCTTTTCTGTTTCTGTTGTTCCAGGTATTTCTGATCATGACGCTGTTGTGTTACAATGGCAGGACAATAAGAGTAGGGATCAGCTTCCTAAATAGACGGGACCAACTATTCGAAATTTTCGCATAGTCAACTGGACTAAATGGAACCTTGTTTTGAAATCGAACCCGTTTTTCTCTTTTCCATTCCCATGCTCTCTAAATGCTGAAGGCCTGTGGTTCGTTATCAAAAACACACTTCTTTCTATTCTGAGTCTGATACCACCTCGTAAAGTTACACACAAGGCCAAGTTTCCCTGGGTAAATTGCAAGCTAAAGAAACTTTTCGCCAAAAAGCGACTGGCCCACGCTCGTGCTAAAAAGTCCGGCATGCATGATGACATTTTATCCTATGAGCTTCTGGCCAGAGAATGCGCACAGCTTAACTCTCAATTATTTAGTAGTTTCATTGACACCGCTCTCTCCAGCCAACACTGCCAGGGCTTCTGAGGGTACATCAAATCCCTAAAGAATGACCAAACCCACCTGAAAATGTTGACAAATGACTCAGGCGATAATATTACCGACCTACTTGAATTATCAGAAATGCTTAATAGTTTTTTCTGTAGTGTTTTCTCTCCATCCCAACCTCCGACTTCTGAAGTTGCAACAAGTATTCGTACTGATCCACCTGGCCAACCTGACCGTTTACTGATATCCTATGCAGGTGTTCTTAAGCTTCTCCAATCACTTTTCCCTAAAAAAGGAGCTGGCCCTGACGGTATTCCGGCAAAGATACTCAAAGAGCTGGCACCCTCGTTGGCTTCCGTGTTCACTCATCTTTTCCGGCAAATAACTGCAGAGAGATGCTTTCCCTGTGACTGGAAAAAGGCCATTGTCATTCCAATACCAAAAAAGGGCATGCCTAATGATTTGCCGTCTAGTTATCGCCCAATTTCGTTGACCTGTATTGCTTCTAAACTGTTTGAGAAAGTACTCGTTAGCCACCTTTTAAGTCATATTGCTGAGAACAAGATCTTGCACACAAATCAGTTCGGTTTTCGGAAAAACTTGTCCTGCGAATTGCAGCTTATCTATCTAATCGATGATGTTTCCAGATCGCTCGATGCGGGTCACCCAGTGCATGCAATATTTCTTGATTTCTCTAAAGCCTTTGACCTCGTGCCACACGACAAATTGATAAACAAACTCATTTCCCTAAATTTCCCAGCTGTAACTGTACAATTGGTTTCATCATTCCTTTCTCATCGCACCCAGCAAGTGTCCGTAAATGGATTACTCTCTACACCTCGCCCTGTCTCTTCAGGGGTCCCACAGGGTAGCGTACTTGGTCCGATTCTTTTCTTAATTTACGTGAACGACTTAACTGAGGGTCTGGTATCTTGCATTCGTCTATTCGCCGATGATATCGTGATTTACAGAGGATCACAGAATCTGCTGATGTCAAAACACTGTCTGACGATCTTTGCCACATTTCTGAATGGTGCGACACCTGGGGAATGAGACTGAATCCTGACAAATGCAAAACAATGTCCTTTTCCCGAGCTGTTAATCCTCCCCCGTACGTGATTCCCTGCTATTGTCTAACTGGGACTCCATTAGAAAGCGTTCCCGTCTATAAATACTTAGGAGTAATCCTTAGAGCCGACCTCAGTTGGGGCGACCATATTCGGTCGACTGCCTTAAGAGCGAGTCGACTTGTCGGCTTCATCCAAAGGAATCTTAAGTATTCGACTCCTGCAGCTAGAAGAAAGGCCTATGTGTCCTTTGTGCTACCAGTGCTGGAATACGCGTGCGCAGCATGGGACCCGATGCTTGCTTCCGAGATTCATCTTTTAGAAAGTACCCAGAGACGTGCTGCTAGAGTTATCTCCGGGAACTTCCGTCGCTGTGCCTCTGTGTCAGCTATCCTATCAGACCTACAACTTGAACCCCTTCGTGATAGACGACGTAACCGCCGGCTCAAAATTTTTTCTGACCTCGTGTTCCAAAAATGCCCTGTTCCGCTTCCTTTCTGCTATTGCCTAAAGTCAGTTCAACGCCGTTCCGACCACGGGTTTTGTTTTTCATATCCAACACCCAGACACAATTTTCTTCTGAATTCATTTTTTCCAAAAACAATAAGAGAATGGAATTCCCTTGACGCCCCATCTCGGTTGATCCCAAAGCACTCCTGAGGCACTTCCTCCCCAAAAAGAGACATTTTGGATTTCTCTCCCCCTCATTTAAGTTACGTGCATCACTGAAACGGGAGCGATTTCTCATGCTTTTTTACTTGGAGACCTTTTTGTTTTGCTTTGTTTTAACTCTATTTGACGATGTTGCTTTAAACGGATGTGCTTGTACTCTGGAGCGGTGTGCTCCCTGCCCCCAAAATTCTTTGGGACAGTATTGAGTGTAAATTAAATTAAATTAAATTAAAAAAATAAAACACAGGAAATTGAATTTGCAAAATTCTTGCAATAAATGTTGTTTTTATTCTCAAATAGAAGTAAACATGCCTGTATTGCTGTTTTATTTTGTAACTGCTGCAAGTGGTGGCACATGTGGTAAACAAGTTACAACTAGCAAGTGATTTCGAGCATAAAACTCAGATTCCCACTTAGAAACCAAATCTTTGCACTGACAGCAGTTGTTTGGCAATGTGTTTAAAAAGCATTTTAAAAGTATATTTCCCAACAAGAATGATTTGTTGTTTTTCAGTGTTCACCAATCAACAAAGAATTCTGAATAAAGGCTCCCAGGAATTTTTGTAAAACTGCTCTTCTGAGCATGTATATGCAATTCTCCAAAGGAATTTAAGTTGAACGCAAATGTCATCATCATTGTGTTGGTCAGCATTTATTTGGAAACGATGTGCCTCCTCCAGTAACATGTCTCTCCCCCGTAACATGTTTCCCTCCAGTAACATGTCTCCCTTCAGCAACGTGTCTCCCCCCAGTAACATGTCTCCCTTCAGTAACATGTGTCCTCCAGTTCCATGTGTCCCTCCAATAACATGTCTCCGTCCAGTAACATGTGTTGATCAGCATTGATTTGGTAACTCCCTCCGATAACATGTCTCCCTGCAGTATATCACGCCTCCCTCCAGTTATATGACTCCCTCCAGAAACATGTCTCCCTCCAGTAACATGTCTTCTTCCAGTAACATGTCTCCCTCCAGTTACATGTCTCCCTTCAGTAACATTTCTCCCTCCAGTAACATGTATCCCTCCAATAACATGTCTGCCTCCAGTAACATGGCTCTTTCCAGTAACATGTCTCCCTCCAATAACATGTCTCCCTGCAGTATCATGTCTCCCTGCAGTATCACGTCTCCTTCCAGTGACATGTTTCCCTCCAATAACATATCTTTCTCCAGTAACATGGCTCCTTCCAGCAACATGTCTCCTCCAGTAACATGGCTCCTTCCAGTAACATGTCTCCCTCCAGTAACATTTCTCCCTCCAGTAACATGTCTCCCTACCGTGTCTCCCTACAATAACATATCTCCCCTCAGTAACATGCTCCCTCCAGTAACATGTCAGCCTTCAGTAACATTTGTCCCTCCAGAAACATATCTCCCTCCAATAACATGTCTCCCTCCAGTAACATGGCTCATTCCAGTAATATGTCTCCCTCCGATAACATGTCTCCCTGCAGTATCACGTCTCCCTCCAGTGACATGTCTCCCTCCAGTAACATGTCTTCCTCCAGTAACATGTCTCTCTCCAGTAACATGTCTCCCTCCAGTAACATGTCTCCCTCCAGTAACATGTCTCCCTCCAGTAACATGTCTCCCTACCGTGTCTCCCTCCAGCAACATATCTCCCCTCAGTAACATGTCTCCGTCCAGTAACATGTCTCCCTACCGTGTCTCCCTCCAGTAACATATCTCCCCTCAGTAACATGTCTCCGTCCAGTAACATGTCTCCCTACCGTGTCTCCCTCCAGTAACATATCTCCCCTCAGTAACATGTCTCCCTCCAGTAACATGTCTGCCTTCAGTAACATTTGTCCCTCCATAAACATATCTCCCTCCAATAACATGTCTCCCTCCAGTAACATGACTCTTTCCATCAACATCTGCATAGTATGCATAGTATCACTGCATAGTATCACTGACTGGTGCGCGAGAAACGACATGAGAATAAATACCAACAAGACGAAGGTTATGCGCTTTGGGAAGCCCACTTCATTTGATATCCCGCCTTACATAATTGATGGGGTGGCTTTGGAAATTGTCAAAACATTCAAATATTTGGGAGTGAACATAAGCTATGACCTGTCTTGGAAAGCCCACATTCAATTTGTCACGAAAAAAGCTTCAAAAGCCCTTTGTTATATCAATAGAAGTCTCAGATTTGCGCCGGCAGTCCAAAAGAAACTTGCATATTTAACAATGGTTTTACCAATACTTGAGTATGCGTGTGCTGTGTGGAATCCTACCAAGAGAATTGCCATTCAAGAAATCGAAAATGTCCAAAGACGCGCGGCCAGGGCTATTCTAATGGATTATGGCAGGTTGTCCAGTGTGACTGCCATGTTGTGCGAGCTGAACTTGAACACCCTTGAAAGCCGGCGTCGCAACCACTGTCTTGAACTCTTCAAAAAATTTGTTGTTGGTGATATAGATGCTGCCATTCCGAGAGATTATTTCCTTAAGCCTACCCAACGTAGAACAGATCACGGGCTTTGCTTTACTTTACCTCTAATTAGGACATCATCGCTGGCTGACTCTTTTTTCCCAAAAACAATTGCCGATTGGAACGCCCTATCACGTGACACTACTTTAATTAAAACCTCCCTTGCTGTCGTTTCTCGTGCCAGACATGATACCTAATTTTAGTTGTCAGTTCTGAGTTCCCTCAATTGAATTCTCACTCAAGTTGCATATGAATTCTTTCAGTTAACTCCTTTCAGTGCCTTTCACAGTCGCTCTTCCCTGCACAGTTCCATTGCGAACTTCCAACCTAAACTTGTCGAGTTGTTTTTGAGTTGTGTTTCCTGTAATAATTAGCTGTTTCTTTGCCAGTTTGTATTCTTCCTCCATCACGTCCACCTATGTTGTTTGATCTCGCCTGTTTCGAAGATTGTCGTTTGCCTCTTAATTG
>JASGXE010000799.1:0-28912 GCA_030068105.1 Sinentomon sp. SZTP_YWyxl
GGGTTCCTTCTTTTTTTATTCTTTACAGATCCGTAATAGAATTGGCTGTTGAAATCCTAACCATCATTTTGAACGCACTTGAGCCATCATTGCTGCTTGACAGGTATTCCATCTTTATTCTTGATGGTTTGAGGCATGGAAATGAGAATGTTCTGGACTTCTTATTGAAACAAGTGAGTTGGACTCAATCGCTGCTTCATTGCCAAATGCACGAAACACCCTGAAAATAATCGCCATTGTAATCTCGATCATTGCAGTTGATACTACAGTGGGCCTGGGTATATGTTCCATGAGGGCAAATTTATAAATGAAGATGAAAATTAACATGCAGATTTTTAATTTTGCATCCATAATTTACCTGTGCATTTAAACAATCATTGGGCAAATTTTTAATCTTTGTTTCAGAATTTGGCCCACTTGTTTCAGGAACAATGAAGTGCTTCCCCTTCCTGCTTCATGTAGAACCCTAGCTTACATGGAGCAGGTAGCATGTCTCTGCTTGATATAATTTATTCCCATCTTTTCACCAAAGTGGAAATAATATTGTCTGTTATTGGGCTGGACAATAAGGCAGGTCTTATCTTTACTTGCTGATCTTTACTTGCTTCAAGTCTTATCTTTATCTTTTCACGACTTCAGCTTCTTTAATTTACGATCTTCCACTTTCAATGCAATTATCAGAGCAAAAATAAGTGATATGGTTGAGAAAATCTTCCAGAATTTACAGGTTTATTCTGTCTGTCCCCCTCACACTTCGCTAGTTGCCATATGAGAGGGAGCCTGAAGGTGGTGGCACGACTAGTTCGAAATTCCTGGGGCCTGATCAACCAAAAAAATAACAGATGATTCCTCTTCAGGAAATAATGTTGACAAAGAAGAAAAATTGCATTCAAGCAGCATTCCATGGAAAACCCATTTTTTCTGTTTGTTTTAATATGATTTTAATTTCAGATAAACAAAACAGAGCAAATTATGAGGCAATAAATTTCATTTCAATTACCTATTATTACCTATTACCATTACCAATTACAGTCAGCTAAATTTAGGTTACAACTCAACTACAAAGATTGGAGCAAAGAAATTTAAAGGACAATCATTTAAAGGTAGAGTTCGTCCCTACACCCAAAACATGAATCGCCTACACCTACTGAAAGGTAGGTGTAGGCGATTATAGGTCAGGGAAGGAAAACTTAGTTTTGAAACCAAGTCAGGGACAAAAATGTTTGACTTTCCTTCGTTAGTCCAAGGACTTTAGGCAGTGTTCGTATTCTTCAAGTGTCGAACCTAATTTATAATCAAATAGGTAGGTACTAGGTACCTGCTTTTTACCATCAAGTAAAAAGAAAGAGGATGTAAACTTACAAACAGGAAGCAAATGATCTCAGGAAATGCAATTGTTCATCATTAATTTAATCAAACAAATTGTGAATCTTCACAAATTGTATTTCCCTCGAAAGAAGACGTTTCGTCCACAGTCCAGAGAGTCTTTATTAACCTCTGAGATAATGTTCCTACCCAAACACATTGTGGCTAAACTGAAATTGCTTCTGGTTTCTCAGTCTCTCTGCAAGTATGGTAGCAATGGAAATAATCACAACAAATCTCCATGAATTAATGTCGGAATATGAAACAGGAAGAACGTCCTCTCCACCAACCAAGGCTTTATCTTTATCCTTGCCATACAGATGAGTTCAACTTTCTAACTGTCCAGATCTGTTACGTCCATATTCATGAGAGCTCCTTGCTCATCATAAAATTGCCGGTGCGAGTATTTCACCAAAATGTCTAGAGCTCCGCCATCCTTTTTTCATGGCACACCATGAAACAGTGTCTCACCAACATTCCATGTGTTATGCAGCAACATGGAGAGGAACCCGTCTACTTGAAACGTAGCTGCAATCCAACCAACGGTTCGGCTGGTGGAAAAGCCACAATACCTGCAATTGATGGCTTTTAACTCTAGCTTTAACAAAAAGAGTGATAATCTCTATTGCTAAGGTTTCATATTACACCTAGGCATACAGGAGTTTATACCTGCGTGTGTTTGCATTGCTGGGCCCCCCCCCAACATTTTCAACCACTGTTTACTCCCTCTGTGATTAGGGCGAAGTTCTGTATGGCTTCATATCATTTAAAGTCCATGGTGAGGTTGACATTGGAGTTTATCCGACAATTTTGAACTATTCAGTGTGAGCTACATATAACGAGAACTGGGTCACTGATGCCTGAAACTGTTACAAGGTTTTGTTGCTGTTGCAATTGCATGCTCTCATTGTATTGCAAAATGGTTTTTTTCCATTTTATCACTTTATTTAGTTGGAAAGAATGGCAGACGAAGAACAACTGGTATGCCAGATTTGGTCCAACGAAGAATTGCTCGTTGTCATTTTAAGATGCTTGGGACACGATTCAGGCCTGCCCGCTAAAAGTGCAACATACCTGCTCACTAAACTGTGTAAAACCAGACCAGGCCTGGAGAAAGTGTTTTCGGATAGGTTTGTGTTGGAACTACATTCTGTTTCTCAGAAGACTGATATAATAAGATACCGTATTTATGATGTAAGATTGGCTTCTTGGTTTGTTTCTTGTCGACCATTTGTTTTTTGACTGAGCTTGTTTCGACCGCAGAATTGAAGATCCCATCACTCCTCATGCAAATGAAATTGGCAGTCTGAAATCATTGAAGTCTGCACACAAAGAGAAGCAGACTTGCAAGTCAGGTTGCAACTCCGTTGTGACGCCACATTTTTGTGAACGTGAAAAAACTCAAGTCTGGATTTGAGCAATGCAGGTCACATATTCAGTTCAGCATTGGCCCAGTGATGTTGCTTGGAAGATATGAGTTAAACCTGGGGTGCAAAAGCCGGGGGACAGGGGGGATGTGTCCCAACCAATATTCTACTGAGGGTATTCATCCCCCTAATATTTTTGTCGAAGTTAAATTTTTACAGGAATGGAAATGGTTCGGGAACATTGGAGGATGAATCGCACCTCCTGTCCGATCAAATCACACTTCACACGTTCGCAGTTTCTTTTTTGGCTTGGAGGTTTATGTTCTTACGCACTTTCCTGGCATGGGGCAGCATTATACTTTGAATTGAAATTAAATGCATCAAGTCGGCTGGGGATGGCAGGAAAGGATTTCGACCCGGCGTTGCGCTCTGCGCAACACATGGTCGCTGGTCCACGGTCCCTCGTCCCCTCAAAGTCCAAGTGGCTTTTGCGCACTTGAGTTAAATGTGGTGACGCTCTTGGAAATTTTAGTGAAAAACAGTGAAACATTTTGCGTTATATTTTATGAGCTAGTTCTGTTCTGGGTGCAGATATCGTTTTGACTTTTGTGGGTGCAATTCTGGGCATTTAATTTCTCTAAGTTCACTTTTTCACCTGCTGAGAAAGATACATAATGTGGTAGTCAGCTAGATCAGTGGTTCTTAAACTTTTGAAACCACGGCGCATATCTGGCTTCTCTGCAATCACAGGCGGCGCACCAAACAAAAGTGCGACTCGGACGAAGCGTTGCGCGAAGCGCAACGCCGGGGGAGGGGTTCGGAGAGGGGGTGTCCCCCACCCCGAAGGGAAAGAAATTTGGAAAAAATGGAACTTCAAATGGTGCCCAGAATGCTCACTTTTTTTCAAAAAAAAAAAAAAAACATCATTTATTCACACAACCCCCGGGGTGATTCAAAGCCCAACTTTGGCAGCTGTTGCAAAATTCTTTTCACTGTTGAGTCGAGTTTCGTATGCACAGCCTTTTTCAATCTTGTGACGCTGGTACGGATGGAGAAAAAACTATGGTGGAATTTTGATAATGTGTAGGCCTGAGTGCGGCCAAAATGCTCAGCCTCAAAAGGCAGTCAGTTTTGCCCACCCTCCGGTCCTTGCAGTGCAGTTGTCATGTGTTTGTTTTTCTTCCAGAGAGACGATCTCTTTCTCTTGTGAGTTGTGACAATCCGAACCTCCCTGCTCCGAGAGAATTTTTTCCGCAACCAGCAATGAATGCAGAGAACATACAAGAGAGTGCAAGGTGCTGTCTGATGAATGACCTGTTGTTGGAGCAAAACAGGAGCATAAAGAGAGAAAAAATGGGAGTTGCGACCAACAGACAGAGCGCACATGTGAAGCGACGAATGGAATTCCGCGAGTTGAAAATTTCGGCGCGCGGGAATTGATGAATGGACGAAGGTGTCAAAGAGAGAACATGAATCAATGGTCAGCGTGCGGCTGGAAAAAGAAAAGATTTGCTTGAGATTGAATGGTGTTGACCTGCGTGAATTTGTCAAACTGTACCAACATTTGCCGATTTTTATTTTGACTTGAACTGAACGTTGACCTCTGAAACAGGAAAAAAACTTTTTCGATTTTTTTCGTCTTCGCGGCGCAGTGCAATTTGCTTCGCGGTGCACCGGTGCGCCGCGGCGCACAGTTTAAGAAACGCTGAGCTAGATGACCCACATGGATCGAGTCACTCCTTTCTGTGGAAAATGCCTGAGCACACGTTGGTGTTGGCCGTTTGCTTTCGCTATACCGTTGTTGGTATCTGATTAGGATTCTTCTACCTTTCTTATTTTCCATCCGTCTCAGCTGATTGTAAAGATATCTCACATATCAGACGACCATCTTTCCACATGCTCCCAAACTCAGCTGCTTACGAAATTGTTGGAAGAGACATACCGTGGTGACATCCTTCTGCAATTGAATGCATTGGAGTTGGTGACAGATCTTTCATCTTCACGGCATGGTTACAAATGGTTAAAAGAGGAAGGAGTGATAAAAAAGTTGGAATGTCAGTTGTCAATGTCTGGTGATAACTCACTTGCATCATTTTACCTTCCAGGTGAGCCTATTAGGTAGGCACTTGGTTCATCACAAATTTACTGGTTACTGATGTTGCAGGTACTCGCTACTTAATTTGTAATTTTCTCAATTGGGTGCCACAATACATATCTATGAACTAAAATTTATCATTGCATCTGTGCATTGCACTGAACAAAAATAGCACCGATATGTTTTTCTTCCTGAGGTACCTGTTCAGGCCCATGTCTAAGAGTGATGATGGTAAACCCAGCAAATCCCCCACTTTCCAGTGCTCCCGCTGGACTGTAGCATGGACCTGTTTTATCTTTCTTTGGAATGGGTTTTACTGAACAAGTCCGGCTGCTGGGTCATCCTGGAGAAATTTGGGATTGAGGCATGAACCCTGGCTAGATCCCACAGATCTTCATCCAGGTTCCTTTGTCTTTACTTGACGGCTCCATGCTCTCTTGGAGGAAAAGTCAGGGAAAAGTTATAGTTTCCAAAAAATAAAAATTGGTGAAAGTCATGAAGAAAATGAGGAGAAAGGTGAACATAAGGAGTTCAAACTGAGTTATTCTTTGATGTTCCCAGGGGTGGATACAAGGGTTGACTGCTTCTCTTCCCGGAAAAATATCCTTTTACCAGTTTTTTTGTTCCTACAGAAAGTGTCAGTTTTGTGCACAGAAAGAAGTTTCAAAAATCGGCTGCTTCCCTTGGCAGAGAGGCACATTTTTTTTCCAATCCACTTCCGCATGCACGTCTCTGATTGGCTGTTAGGAATTCCAGCCAATTTCAACATCCAAATTTCAAAACCTAACTTAACCAAACCTAACCTGACCTAACCTAACCCTATTGCGACCCTAGAAAGAAGCGGTGGCCATTTGGCGTGTTTGCGAAGCGGTGGCAAACACGCCAAATGGCAAAAAGCGGTGGCAAGGCAAAAATGCGAAAATTGATGACGTCACAAATTCAGACGACATGATTGGCTGTTGCGATGCCACTGTCCGCGGAAGTGGATTGGAAAAAAAATTATGCGGGAGAGAGCTGGATCCGTTAGCTTCAATGAGCTGGATCCATAAAACCTGTGGGATGGGCTTCTGGGGGAGTCAATCCTCTCGATCCCCTGTCGAAGGTCTGCCCATTGGAACCACACTGGGGTTCCAATGGGGAGCTACCGCCGACCCCCAACTTCCGAAAAAGTGGGTTGGCTTCTTTGAAAACCACCCCAAAACTGTTTTTTTGTGATCATGGAATTTTTGAAACATTTCTGGAAAAAAGTCAGGGAATTTATTTTTCAGAAAATGCTGATCACCCCGATTGTGTTTTGATATTCATTTTCCCAGCTTGCTTTTCATTAGTCCATTTCTGACAGTGGAGAGATGTGGTCCTGGGTTTCCCGCAATTGCGGGTAAAATGCAAAATCAGCAAGGGCGCAGATCTGGGTTGAATATTGGGGGGGGACGGTGTGGGAATACATTTAGGAAGGGGGTCTGGGGCAGTGGCGTCGCCAGGATTTTCGTAGTGGGGGGGCTGGAGGGGCACAGCCCCAAGCGCGGGGGGTCTGGGGGGCAACCGCCCCCCAGCGGGGGTCCAGGGGGCAGAGCCCCCGGCAGGGGGTTTGGGGGACGGAGTCCCCCAAAAGCTGACGCATCATGACAAATTTGAGTTCCTCAGATGGCATCTCAAGGCATTTTTGACACAATTCCTCCTGAAAAGTGGCATGGTCAAACGGCCCTGACCGGATATAGGTATGACATGATAACTCAAAACAGACTGAATCTATTAGGCATCTTAGATTTTGGGTTGGGGCAAGCCGGAAAAGGGATTTTTTTGCTGTGCAGAAAATCCATTCTCTCTGCCATCTCTGGCCGGTCGCTGTTCGGAAGAAACCCAGTAAACCCATCGATCTCAACCTCTCGGCGGTGACGTCCATTCTCCAGGCAGAGGTGACATTTGCGCCATGGTGGACTTGTACCATCTTTTATGATTCCATGTATCCTTTTCCTAGGAATAGTGAAATTGACAGCCGGACGATAATCTCGGAAAAGCACACATTTTCTGAAAAGAATACTAACATGCAGCAATTGGACGGACAGCGAAAAAAATGCCTTATTCATTTTCGGTTTTCAGAATTTTGTTTGGAGGGGCTTCACACTTGTTCACAGATAGTTGACAGCCCCCTCCAGCCCCCCTGGCGACGCCACTGGTCTGGGGGGCGTAGCCCCCCAGCAGTGTCGGGGGTCAAATTTTGTCGGGGGAAAAATTCCGTTCACGGACGTGCACATCAACACAAGGCTTGCTTGATCGTAAAAATGCAGGGGTGACAGATGCCATCAGGAATGCAAACGTGAATGATCTCGGTCTCCTCCAGGCGCAAATCCTGCCTTCACCAAGAAAAACCAACTGCTGATACAACTCGGCTCCTCTTCTAAAGCACCTTTTGGCTGGCCACAAACAAAGTGCGGTTGAGGCAATTGCGCATTGGCATGACAGTGATAGCTTCTAATTGTGGATAAACACACGTGACAGATAGGGAAAACATTATGAACTTTTTACCAAAAATTTCAGTGAATCAGGAAACTGATCTTTGGAGCATTTCTGCGGCAGGATATCAAACGAGTCAAATTTCCATCTTTGACGGAGAAAATTCATGACTGAAATATTGGGTGGGACAATTCATGACTTTTAAAATATTGGAGGGGACGTGTCCCCCCCGTCCCCCCAGGATCTGCGCCAATGGAAATCAGATGAAGAAATACATGGAAGTGTTTATCCGCAACTTTACCCGCGGACCAGATCTCTCCGACGTGAGAGGCTGGTTAGATTTACCAGAGCAACATGCATGCATCATTTGCTATTTCTCAGAAATTGACTTTTTTTGCTGCAACAATGGCTAGGTGCTGGACAATCAGCAGTTGTAAACAAAAATATTTACCTACAATGTCACAAAATCAAAATGTGCCTCCTTTTCTGTTCTGAAGGACCCACGAATAAGAGGTTATCACTGATGCTGAAACTGTCCTTCTTTTTATGAGATCGCCAGAGTCAAATTACTTGCATACCTATGACTTTCAGGTCTGTTGAAATTCTTTGGTTGTGTTGCAAACGTGTATCCACGTGACATTGTCGACCAGCATCACACATTCGTTGAAGTTCTCTTTGGCATTGTTGATTCGCCCGATGTGGCCTTATCAATCATAGGAATTGAGACCATTTGCCACATAGGATACACCATCGAAGGGAAGTTGGCTCTTGATCAACAAGGTATGCTGAGCAGTCACCTAATTGTTTTTTTTCATTTGTTGGTCATGTGGATTCCCATGCTTGTTGATTCATCTTCGCAGGTCTATTTAGTCATTCAAAAACATTGAGCCATTCAAAAACATTCATCATAAGTTGTCTTTTCAGCTAACATTGATACTTCTGTAAGTTTTCATGGCATAGGTAGATTGGTAAGAACATGTAGGTATTAACCTTTTAAATAAAGTCCAATTAAAATCAGCTCCTTTGTCACCAAGTCCAGGACGCCATATGTGGCGCTCTGCTTTCCACTTCATGTAGACCATAAACAAGCATGTGGATTGGTCACCAAGTCCGGAGTACCACATAGGGTGATCTGCTCCTACTGAACCAGTGCATTCTCTGCATGTCTGGTCTTTTTGTCTGGAATGGCAGGGTGCCAATGATGGCGCTCTGGGACCTCATTCAAATAACCTGGTAAATTTAGAAGCTGCTAAGCTAGCAGCATCTTAGCAGGACGATTTTGGCAAATTGGAAGCAGACCACAAGCAAGATGATGGCAGGACAAAAGTTCTTATTCAAATTCCAGATTCGACTGCCGATTCAAACGCCCTGAAACAGACGCAACAAGGCGAAGAGTAAAGTCATCTTTATTGGTTGAAAATAATCTGAGGAATCCGTGGTATAGTGGTTAGGACGTCGGACTCAAAAGTTAAAGGTCCCGTGTTCAAATCCCGATGAAACAAAAAAAAATTCCATTTTGATTGTTTCTTGAAATTTTTGAAGACGTGAATTTGCACCTTAAATTTTCACCAAGTGGTTTTTCACCAAAATTTACTGTCACACATTGTGCACAGAATAAGGGGAAAAATGAAAACGTCTCCTGGAGCATAAAACAGGTAAAACCAAGCAAAATAAATGTGCAGAAAAAAAACCACGCGAAATTCTTTCGATTCGTGAACTAGAGGACTTAGCAGGACTTTAGAGGCAGTCCAAGGGCCTCTAACTTTTTTACATTGGTCAGATGGGAAGTGCTGCTAACATCCTGCAAAGTCTGAGAAGCTTCTAATCTCCTGCCATCGTCCTGCTAAGATGCTGCCAATTTAGCAGGTTGATTTGAATAAAGAAAATTAAACTTAGCAGGTCGGTAGCAGGACTTCAGCAGCTAATAAGATTCGCAGGTTGATTTGAATAAGGTCTTCGTGCCACTGCACGAGCATTCTGTCTGGATTGTGCAATGCATCCATTGGGGCCACATATGGCATTATGGACAGAAAAGGTTAAATTTACCTTATTTATTTGGCAAATGGCAAGTTTGGTAATTCTCTTTGTACATCGATGAAAAATTAAGCATTTTTCACGAATGGGTGATGATTCACTACTAGTTAACCTTTCGTTAGAAAGTGCGGAAAATTTTGACTGATATTTTTTGCTGGAAGTACTGAAAAAATTTTGCATCCCATTCAAAACCGAAGGCTAGTTGTGGGCAGTTTTTCATCGGAAGACATTCTTTGAGGTGCAGGTATGAGGTAACAAAAAGTAACCAATTTAAGCCTGCACGGAATTCGCTTTTACACGCATTCGCTTTTCACTTGAATTCGACAAAAGCTGTGCATTGACAAGAAACCCTTCGAAAACTCTTCAGCAGAGGGAGAGGTTCATAAGCAGCACGGCACATTTAATTCAGCACATGCGCCGTGTCGTGCTTCAACTAGCTTTTCAATTGTGACCAGCAATCAGTGGCCCAGGATTGATTAGCTAGGGCTTGCTTTCTTGTGCTTTTATAGGAAAGATGAGTGTTTTCATGAAACAGCTTCATGAAATGATTATCGGAAAATCAACCGACATCAAGCTGAGATCTTTATCATCAATTTCAAAGCTGCTGTTTATTGATGTAAGTTCGGCAGATTTTAGCAGCTAATCATCTGCTTCCATTGACCATGGTTAAATTGTGACTGTCTTTCACTTGTGGGTTAAACGAGCTGGGTCAGATGAACCCCCTCCCCTAGAGAGAACTTTCAGCTCAAAATTTGAACTCCAATGGCTTCATTGAGCAGCGGGATTTCTGAAAATATTTTGGTACCTACCAACTTTGTGTGCTTAATCCAAATATCGTAAATGTCAAACAAAATGTCAGTGTTAACGTGCGATGGGCCCATTTCATTCCGCATGTTCTCCGTAGACAAAAATTTGCAAGCATGACAGCATAAATTTTGGATTTCAGATATGGATTCTTGATTTTGGATGAAAAATGGCAAATTGTAAATGCCATTGTAAATTGAAAATTCAATTCCTTATCTTGAGGTGCTGGCCCGACCACTTGACCTTCCTTATAGTTTGCATTAAGTTTACTGAAGGCCAATAATTGACAGACTCATGCGTTATTTTCAGCAGCAGATAGGTATAATAACCGCTTGTTTCTCATTCTGAAACAAATGTGCCTTCCGGTTTTCAACCTATGCTATAAACTCAAACACAACTACATACTCAAACACTCATTTGACATACTCAAACACATTAACTCGTATTACCCGAAATCTCAAAAACAATTTCTAAAAAGACCACCAGAGAGGGTGCCTCCCAGTTTTTGTCTTCTTAGTTTAAAAAACTTTCCCTGATAATTATGAAAAACTATAAAAGCAATGCAAATAATACCCATGTTTTTTCTTTGGAATCAACCAATTTTTTTCAATCACAAATCTCTTGTAAAAAAACCGTCACACTGGTATTATCTGAAGCCATGCAATTTCAGATCCTTTGGCCAAACAAGGGTTAAAGCCCTTAAGGGCTGTCGTCGTGTGACCAGAACTTTCGGATAACATACTGGAGAGTCGATCATTTTGCTAAAGGTTGAAAGATGTATTCAAGCATTCTCGTCGCTGAAATTTACCTGTGAAAATTACCTGAGGAGCAGGGATGGGTAGACGTACAAAAATTGACGTACAGAACGTGACATAACGTACCTACTTTTGTTTTGTACGCGTACAAAACTCTTCTGACGTACAAAAATATCCAATAGCTAAGATTGTTTGGGTTTCATGTATGGAACCTCATTTACCAAAGCTTATTTTGGATTTCTGGGTCAAAAACACATTTTGTATGGGCCTAATAAGGGAGGTAATCCCAGGTAGGTACGTTTTTCATTTCGATTCGTATAAAATTTAGAATTGGTTATAGGTACAGTGTCCGGCACCTAAGTCCGGACATATTTAGCCCTAACTGGGTACATGATGCAAAATTTGTTTTTCTAATCATTTTTACATGCTATTCTACATGATGCTGATAACGAAATGTTGCAGGCTGCTAACCGAATCAGCAAAGGCTGCAGTGCACTCTTTTCATTTCTGCTTATTGCATCAGTCAGGCTTGATTTAACTTTTGCCCATGTCGCATTCCCCGCAAGAGCATAATGGCAGCTATTCTGCATTCCTTTTATTGCTTTGAAATTTCTTTCATATCCTTTCATGCATGCAAACTCTGCTTGTCGGTGGGGAATGTAGCACCAATTAAAAAGTTGGCATTCAGGATTTCCTTGGAGTGGCTGGTCTCTTTCGAATGTCTGATGCGTGATGTAAAGCATTGCCATGGAGGACAGCTCTCAGGCTAGACAGTGGTCTTTCTTTGTCTTAAAATCTGTCAAGACTGCCTCTTCTGGTTGCCTGTGCTTTTTCGTCCCGTAACGAAACACTTCCTAGTGTTCACAAGAAAAATCACATCTAATGGGTTGGTGTTAAGATTCTGGCAGCGCAAGTTCACCAGTGGTGGGAATTTTTCACTCAACGCAACGTGTGCAGCTTGTCTCTACCTACCTGTTGCGAGGGAGAGAGGGGGAACTTTGTGTGTGTCAAATGGACATGCAGGATCCGTTGATGCTCGTCAGATCGCAGTTGCAAAATTTGCAAAAAACGATACCATTGGCCAGTCAGCCACCCACAGAACATAACATTGCGAGAAATGTTAGTGCTGACCTGTATGTGCAGCAGCTACAATTGCTTGGCCGATGCAGTGGTCATTGCAAAATTGTTATACCTAGGTATTCAATAAAAAATCGTTTTTGTTTTGATAAGCTCAGTTACTAGCAGAAAACAGCAGCATGTCCAGACTAGGTGCCGGATGCGGTATGTTCAGCACTTGATAGCTGGGGATGGGAATTATTTGGCCAAATATTGTTTTTTACCTGAAAATAAAAACGAGTCTTGCACGGATTGCCAATATTGTTGCACTGATACTTATGAGATTGTGTATCATTTCGACAAATCATCCTATATTGCACTCGAGTTGTGCAGGGAGTCGAGGGGTAGGGTTGCCACTTGTGCTTTTCCCTGAAAATGAACCTTTTCCGGGGGGAAGAAGATGCTAAACATATTCCAAAGTTTTTCATATGGGCTAAAAATAAAATCATGACAACTGAAACTCTATCGTTGTTGCAGTAAAATGCAGTTTAAACATGGAAAAGTTCTGAATTTGGCATGTGGACCCCCACCTGGATTTTTTGCTTCTTGCCAAAAATCCAAAAACCCCAGTGCACTGCCACTTTAGCCCCAAAAGTTGCTGCAGACTTTGCCCCCAACCTCTGCTTAAATAACATGGTGTTCAATAATTGGCCTGGATGCTTTTCCTGGCATCTTTGCTTATTTTTTCTGAATATGCTGATAGTGAGTGAGGGGCCATAGTCCTCGGTTCAAAGTTCTCATCCCAGTACCTTGGCCTATTCGATGATTTTTGAGGTCATAGTTCAGAAGAATGGTTCATAGTTCAGAAGAATGGAGCCATAGTTCATAGTTCAGGTCATAGTTCAGAAGAATGGGTCATAGTTCAGAAGAATGGAGTAGGTCATATCCATGAACATGAAATGGGAAAATATTTGATTCAAAATTTAAGGTCGAATAATCAGAGCTATGAATTTTAAAAAGTTTTCATTCTGAATCAACACAGACCTCGCAATATTGACATCGGGTAATGTCAAGGAGGTAAATCATGAAAAACGTTGACAACGTACCTATCTATATGTGTCCAATTTGGTGCAGTTGGTGGATCTGGGTACCTAGGCACTTTCTGTGCAATGGTCCAGTCCCAATGCGAAAAGTATTGAAAATTTGAAAAATACAGGCAAGCAAAAGCACACATGCCTGCAAAATCATGCAGTTGCTCAAGGTAGGTAATTTCGTAGGTTAACCATTTCCCAAACTCTTAACCCGGAGTTATATGAATGCATAAATTGGCATTCCTGAACCCCAGCATTAAAAATCTCTGTATTAGGTAAAGCTTTATGCCATTAATGCCAAATATTTTCTTGAGGTAATGTGTACCTACCTTATGTCAAGTTTCTTGCAAAAATACCTAACTATTGAAAAGACCAGACAAAATAACAAACAATGGGAAGACAGGTATGGCATGCTACAATGCTTTTGAGTGAAGTGTAATCGGCATCAACTCCGCATCTGTGAGCAAAGCTGAGGAACTGTGAAGATAGAAATGCTGATGACAGATGAGCATCGCTGTTTCACTGGAAAATTTTATCTCAGATGGGAATCAAACCTGGGATATCTTCCTCGGCAGGCAAATAATTTAACCACTAATCTGCGCGCACACCTTGAAATTTTACGCCTTAATTTTGCTGTTTGAAGCAAATGCTCACGTGTTATCTGTTGGAACATCTGACTGCGGCCATTGTCACGGTGAAAGCAATGTTTTTCTCGTGTTTCTTCTTTTCGTGTGATGGTGGTAACAGACAGAAAGGTCGGGTGGCGGAGCTTCGCGAATGATTTGGTAAAAAAGGGTCCCTTGAAGGGCTCTCTTCCAAATGTTCACTTTTTTTGCACCTGCAGCTTCTGTCTGGGGCTGCGAGGAGGGCGTTTTTTATCTGGTCCGAAAGGACCAGGTTTCCCCCCTACTTCCATGGTGACGCCATATGCGATCGACGAACCCTGGTACACCAGCTTCAGCTGGTACAAATAAAAAAAATCTTTTCGTGTGATGGAAGGCACCAACAGTTTTCATTTCAACATTTTGATGTTCATATCTAAATTTAATTTTTTTCTAAATTTAATATTTTGACATTCGTAACTTGGAGAGCAAGTCACCAACCATGTTTTGTTTTGTTTTATGCATTCATTTCAGTCTTCAGCACAGACCAATCCCATCCTGAACATCACTGAATCCTGGTTCACAGCCCTCTGTGATAAACCATTGAAACTTATTGTGTCGCTTTCCAAACAGCCATTTGAAGATGTCAGCAGGGAAGCATTCAACTTACTTCATGTGGTTGCTTCACAGATGTGGGCACAGGTCATGATTGTGAATGAGCCAGGTAACAAAATATTGGCCGATCCTTTTTTATTCTTGGATGTTTTTTTTTGTTGGGAAGACCAGCTGCATTTATTTTTATTGGGCATCAATGAAACTGTGGTAAGTTCAACAGCCACAAAGCTGTCATCGATTTCTCTTGCGATATTTTGAGGACCGTGCATCTCTCCTGTAAGGAAATTTCTGACATCTGTTGAACACGGAACTGTGGACCTCATTCAGTTGGTGATCTTGATCGTAAGGTTAAGGTTAGGTGCTCTGAGAGAATGAATTATTGTAGGTACTCAGTTGTTCTTTAGCATTGGATGCCGTTGATCCAATTTTAAGGTCAGGCCCTGCCCATAATAGAATTCCTGCACTTTAGGTTAAGATCGCCGGCTGAATATGGTCAGGCCTGGCCCCCAGCCCTTGTATTCATTGCTGCTGGAATTTGTTTTTCGCTGATACTGTAGGTAGGCCTACCTGTAGTCCAATGTCTCCTGAAGCCCAATCTACTGAAGTTGGCAGGTACCTACAATGTCTTCAAGGCCTGAAAGAACTTGCTTGAAAAAAAATTCTGCTACTTTGTGCTATCTTTAAAAATGGATGCACCAAACCATGTACAGTTGAAGGTCATCACCTAGGTATTCTAGCTGCGTTGCTTAATTTTTGACCCTGAAACTCTGCTCGAAATTGAAAGCACTTTTTGGGCATTATGTCCCCATATCCCCAAAACAGTAAGCTCAGAACAAATCTGTTTAGCCTGAAACACTACATCTCTAGAAGAGCCCAACAATTTTGAAGCCCCAAAATGACGTTACACTTGGTAAAAATGAATTTAAGTGGATACCCTTATTCAAGACGTGGGATTGTCTAGCTAAAACTTTTAATCATGTCATGAGAATTATTGCGAGAATGTCTACCATGATAATTATATTTGACACGGTGGCACGTTCTCTTGGGTTGTGCAAATTTGTTTCTACAAGCAGGGACATCCAAACACTCGGACAACCAAAACAAGATTACTTCCACCCTTTGATATTTTTAACCAGGTCTGATAGAATATCTTCTCGACAGGGCAGCCGTCATTGGGAAGGAGAACAAATGTATCAAGTTTGAAATTATCAAGACTTTGTTCGAGACGGGTGACAGGAATGTTTTTGGTCCGGAATGTATTCAACGATTTAACGACTATATCAGTCAGGGTCCGTATTTCGTCCACACCCAGTCAGAAGTTGCGATCGATAGAGGCTCATGAGCTGTGCATTTTGGAACCTTTCTCTTTGTTTTGACAACGGACATCAGTTTGATGCACCTACCCTTTGGAATGAGGTTGCTGGTGTCAGTAGATCGACAGAGATTTTTTTCTGGTGTTGTTAGATTGGCAAAGAAACGTTTTAAGCTGCAGTGGATAATCCCAGTGGGCGTAAGTCTGCTCTTCCATACATCTGCTTCCGTATGTTGGCATTCGTGGTTACGGTTCCACAGGGTGACAGAACAGAAAAGAAAAACCTCACTGTCACTTAGTTGACAAAATAAAAACAAAGAGGGCGCAAACCGTTCGCAAAAAATTTATCTTGTGCTTGATAAAATCCCATGTTCGCGAGTGCGGTAACGTCGCCAATTTCAATTTTTACGAACGTGTAGCGGCTTATTTGTTATAATTTTGTCAACTATGTTTCCCGTTCGTGGAGCCCATGCATTAATTAGGAGGGCCCGGTAATTTTCGCAAACGTGAATCTGGAGACAAAACGCGACAATAGGAAATTGGGCATAATTTTCAAAAATGTCCATCAATCCTGACATTTAAAGTGGAACCAACAGCTAATTTAAATCGCGATATTTCGCGAATTTCGGTTCAATGCGCGATTTTTAATCGAAAGGGACGAATTCATGGTTTCATTCATTTCAAGCGCGAAATCCGTGCGATTATTGTATCTACCCGCGATTTTCAACAAAGTGACCAGAATTCCACGAATTTTCATCATTTCTGAAGGCGGCGTCCGAAAATCAAAAAGACGCTTTTCGCCGACAAAGGCAAGCCTCACAGGTGCAGTGGCTTGAAATGCACAGCATACTCCCTTCCCCACTCTGCCTCTCTCACTCCTCTCGTCTCCCTGCTGCGAACGAGCGTCTGTTGGCGTTTGCATTAAAGAGCCAACATTCGCATTGTTTCATCTTCCCGCCTCTTGCTGGAAGGAAATGCATCCACTCTCGGCTCTGCTTTTGGTGTGAAGGACGCAGCGCTTAGCCTTCAGAAGGGGCACCCTCCTGCCCAAAGTGCGCGCCCTCCCCTCTGAAATGTGCACCCTCCCCTCCGAAATGCGCGCCCTTGTGGCCTCTTGGCCTGCAAGAACCACGCACCGCTCCAGAAGCGTGCGCCCGAAATTATAATTGCCCGCAGATGCCTTTGCGTTGCAGTTTAGCCGCCCTGCGCGGCCGCGTTGTCGGAAAGTGTCTGGATTGGATGTTCATTTTTATTTTTCAGCACATGCAATACGTGCATGCATACACACACACGCACTGCAGTGCCTGTTTGAAGAAGGTTCAAAGGAGCCGACCAGACGCAGTTCTTGTTGTCCCATGAATTGAAGTGATCTGAAATTCAATTTGCCTGGGACGAGCCGACAACTGCCAAAAGCGGCAAACCCAAAAGAGAAGAAGTTTCTGTTCCAAGAAAAGATTTCATTTTGAATTGATTTGCTGAAGACGAGCCAAGTGGCTGACTGAGAAAACACGCTAGCAGTTCCATGTATGTTTTCCATTGTTTCGTTTCCTGGGAAAGACTGCGGCGTTTTTTAAATTATTGTTTTTATTGTCTGTTCCTTTTTCTCTTTGTCCGCACGAATGCTTTTGTTGTCTCCGCCGACCTGCGCAGTTCGCTTCTGCCTCATTGTCAGCAGAAGCAGTTTTTCCAGCTTTTGCCTATGAACAGCATGAGGACGGGATTGCGCATGTCGCACTTTGAGCCTCTCCTGTGCATTTTATTTGGGTGCGATTTTAACCAGACGCACATTAAAAAGGGGTACTGCGGTGAACCCGGAGAAATCACTGCCTTGCGCCGGGTAGATCGCCTCGCCTCAGTGGCACATTTGGAGCCTTTCTGTGAATTCTTCCTCATTTTGACCCAACGTTGAGACCTCTCCCTGTTCAAGCAACTGAAGCCTGTCTCAATGAAGGAATTTGGAGTCAAAATTGCATGCAACACCAAATTTGCTTGCAGTTTACTGTCTTCTCCCGCATGGAAGAAGGACATTCGTTGCTTTTAAACTACTGTGCAAAATTCCACAATGAAAAGTGTTGTTCCAATTCCCAGTTTTAATCCAAAAATGGGAGAACGAGATAAACGACAAAAAACGATTTTTTTTTTAAATCCAAAAAACGATAAAAAGACTAGGGACTTTTTGCAGGACTAAGGACGTTTTGGACTTTTTGCAAGTCCAAAACGATTTTAGGTGAATTAAAAAACGAAATTTACTGGGCCCTATATTACTGCCATTTCTGGGACAACGAATAGGCGATGCTTCAACAACTGACTGTGCCCGACTGAAGAAAAATGTGGTTGTCTGGATTGCGGCCAAAAAAGTCTTCTCAAACCAAAGCAGGTAAGAGAGAAGAAAGGAGTCAATAGAGAAAAAGAAACCTTTGCCTCTGAATGCTGCCAATCAGCTGTTTGCTGCATGTTGTTACTCTCTGGAACGAGTGTCCACCAATGGAATCGCTGCAATCCCTCTTTTTTGACGTCGTTTTATTTGTTTACAAAATTCAACGTTTTATTTGTTTACAAAATTCAAAGAGAGACTGAGCTGTTCAAGGCAACCAGCTGTTCCACAGCCACAACTGTGTGACACTGCATCACATTGTGCAGCAGTGTGATTTACCGACAGCAAATTTATTTCTGCCCCCTTTGCTCCAGCTCACTAATTATTGCAAACATCACTCAGTTTTACTTGGCCCTGAAAAGGCGACAGGCCTTGGCCGTACTCGGGCTGTGCAACTGAGGCTATTGCCAACCCCTGAAAAGGTGAGATTCCAGCCTTGGCTGGACTTGTCTCTGTGAGTAAGGCCGCTAAAGGATGAGGATCTAGCCTTGCTGTGTTGGGCTGCAACTGAGGCTGTTCATTGGCCTTGAAAAGAGATTCAGGCCTCGGCATTTGATCAAGCATTTCTCAAAGTGGCCGAGTTTTTAAACAGTTTTTTTTTTGCATTGAGGCAAAGGCCATTTCAATGACTGGTCTGCAGAATCATAAAGTGTGATTTCTGTTTTTATTTGGTAATTCTTCACCTCCAATTTTTGTTTCATCCCTGTCCTCAATGACTCACCCTCTTTTTTAAATTTTGTCAAAAGTGCATGAATTTTTAATAAAAAAAAATAATCAATAAAAGTCTTACAAATTTATTATAAATAGTTTTATTTTCATGTAATGAAATGCTTCTTAATAAATTTAAATGTGTTTTTGCACAAAGTAACTTATTTCGAGTAATTTTCTTACAATTTATATTTTTACATGATAAATATTTCAGAAATTTCGCAAATAATTACTGTTGTATTGGTTAAAATACTGTCTGAAATTACCTAGTAAAACTGCGTAGCCTAGTAGAATGGAGAAAATGGATGAAATTGGAGTGAGGCGTGAAATTCCTATTCCTGGTTGGCTACCAAATTGGAAAATGGTCTTATTTTTATGGAAAATTCCTAAGGTAGGCCTAATTCTGATGTCACCGCCTGTTAAAATTCATAAAAAGGCATTGGTTCAAATTGAAAGTGAAAAAATATACTAAACTAGGCCTAGCTCTACTTGGTTAGCTCTTGTAGTGACTCAGATAAGCGCTTAGCGCCACCGATGTCAAAAGGGCATAAGTCCACATTAGCAAATTTGAGTCTGGGCAGTTTCGCCGAAGCATATCGGGATTTTAGCTAACTGTGACAGAGCTTTAAATTCGACCTTTTCGCCTTGAACAAATTAAAGGGAGCTAGGGCCTAAGTGAAAACAGAGAAATGTGAAATGTTGTTAAACAAGAATGGGTTTTAAATGGGAAATCGCAGGAGCAGAAATTAAAGTTTTCTTACACTTAGCTCCCTTTAATTTGTCCACGGCATTTGGCCAATGAGTTTCAGAAGGGCTCCTGTCCAGCTCATGACAGATTTATTCCCACCGCAACCATAATAGGTACCCGTAGATGCACTCAATTCGGGTGTGACCTTCGAGAGGGAGACCTGATGACAGAAGTTCTAGGGAGTTCAGTCATTTAGACCAGGAACTTTTTTCAAATGTCCCCAAAGTTGGATTCTTGGACAGTGGTGTCCATTTGAGGCACTAATCAGGTATGCCCTTGCAATTTACATAAGATCTTGGTTGCCTTGTGTTGTGCAGCAAGGCTGAAGATGAAGAGACCAAAGAAAACATCCCCAAATGCACGGGGTGCAGATTTCAAGGTTGGTTGGGGGATTTTCTTCTATGCAAGATGGTTTCTGCCCTTAAAAGTCCTGAAATAAGGCAAATGTCAGTCCAGAGTAAGCTTCCTGTTGTCGTTTTTTCTTAATATTTCACTAAAATTCTTCAGGAAATAAGACATTCGTCTAATTTTGGTGGCACGAGGCATTTGCCAATTTGATTGTGTGATAGATAGCTACCAACTTACGGTGTGTGCGAAATTTGAAGAAAAAAGTGAAATAATATCCTAAGCAACACCTAATTAGGAAAAAACTAAGGGAAACGAGAGTCCACAGTTGGAATAAATATCACAGTTAAATGTTTAAGCACAGATGGAAAAGGTTAATAATTCATAGAGTTTTTGTCCTATTTATTTACAGTTTGTCCACAGTCCCCAAAATATGTGTTTGTTGTTGGTTTTTTGTTGTGTTTGCCCTCAAAATCGGCAAGAGTCATGCATATCCATGGTTGCATTCCACAATTATTTTCTGGGAAAGCATGTCACCGAGTGCTGTGCGAAAGTAAGGCTCGAGGCCCACAGCTAGTTAGGCCACATGCCAAAGACACGGAAATTATCCTGTGGCAACTTATGGAGTCTCGTCTTGCATCCACAAGATGATCTGCATTTCTAGGTGGGAAGTCCTTTTTCACCACAAACAACTTCAAACTTGTTGATTTGCTAACCAAATTGGTAATGAAATTGCCCAAGCGTATGGTCCAGAAGCCTGGACACATGGTATAGGAAATCCAAATTTTTTCTGTTTCAGCAAGGACTTGGAATGTTGGAGACTGGGTGTGAAACGAAAGAGTTTTCCATTGCTTGATGCCAAATTTGCACATGCCGATAAGCTTGTAAAGTTTCGTGTCTTGAGACGTGTCCTTGTTGGTGGGTGAGAAGGGATTTGTCGACAGAGATTGGTGATGCATTTAGCAACATCTTCGAAACAAAACGGGTGGTTTATACGCTTTTGGACATCCTAAAATGTCAAGTAAGCGAACATTTTTGTCCCATGGACCTTGGATGCAACGGTGAGAGCTCGGTGTAATTGGATGTGGTGAGCCATACTGTGCAGTCCTGGAGTGGGGTGTTTACTGGAATTTCTGCAGGAATTCTGCCACTGCACAACAAGGTGCTGACACATGACTCATTCAGTACTCTTTTCATGGCAACTGCTGGAAACAGAGATGCAATAGCCATAGGTTTTAACTCACTTGCATGTGATGCAGAATGCTGGTCATTTGCAGTCGTGAAGCACGATTCGGTGTTACGGTAAAGCAAATATGGAGATCGTGATGCGTAACATAAAAATTCTCGCTCTGACACTTGGCATCAACCATCATGGAGGAATTCAGTTAACAAAGAGGGAATAAAATTTGCATATATTACATTTAACAAACATCTGTGCAGATAATAATTACCTTTAACAATCAATATCAGCATGTGCGCCACGAACGGGAATGTCAGGAAACATGATAAAATACTTGCAAAACGATTAACGGCCAAATCCATTCCATGAGTTGAAATACGCAGGAACACGACATTTCATTCACTCCCGCTTCGTGGAGCCTCTTCAGGCAAACACCAAGAAAATATGGATGGCGTCTGATTTTGTGTTACAATACCCAACTGCCCATCCCATCTCCTAGTCCATCCTCATTCCAACAACGAGCAGCTGAACACAAAATGAGACGCCTGTCATTTCTCGATCTTTGCCTGAAGAAGATCCATGAAACGGGAGCGAAACGTCACATTCCTAAGCATTTCAAAGAACAAAGGGATTGGCTGTTAGTCGTTTTCAAGTGTTTTGTTATTTTTCGTTTAACAAACAATTACATGCAGAGGGAATTCATAAAACCATGCTGGAAACCACCAAATAATCCAGATCCCACTCTAATCATTCAGCTATTCACACACATTAACGATAAAACAAAGCTGACTTAATTTTCGCAGAATTCACAAATTGCTGGTTTTGTCCTCTCCTTGTGGACAATCAAAAATGTCCACACAATTGTGCTTCTCATTCAATTGTTCGTTTTGGCAACAACCAAAAAATGTAAATCCGGTTTTGAAAACGGGTGAAAGATTTTTCAGTTTCCAGCTGGCAGGTTTTAGTGGCGAGCGAGGCCAACCCACCATGTGACAAGACCAAAAAGCTTCAAATGAAACATGGGGTTTCATTAGAAAGTGCATTTTTGTCTGTAGAATGCTGCAGTATTTTCCAATTCTCGAAGATATTTTTTAGTCCACTTCTCTCTGAGTTTAGAGAAATTTAAGTTGCAAATGAACTCATGTCTTGTGACATGTTCAGCGACCGACGCAATGCACAATATTTGCATTTTGTAGCACCATGGGGCTCCCAATTGCTTGAGCCCTTGAATTTCAATATGTTCACTTCCCTCCAACCCATTCCACTTAAAGTTGCGCATTAATCCATTTCATACTCCGAGTGCTTTTTTTTATCCATCTCATTGACGCTGAATGGGCGATTTGGGTTTATGCAGCTGAGGTTTATGGCAGCAGAGTGGAATATTTCAGATTTTCTTGGCTCTGGGATACTGGTTGAACACTACGGCATAAAAGCGGCACATTTTTTATGAATTCAATAGCAAGAGAGACTACAGTTCTGCGCACGCAAACCGATCAGCTGTTGACGTCTGCTCGTTCCGTGCTCCGCCCTGTTCATCATTGTCTGATTGGAACTTAGCTTCCGCATGGTGGACTTTCTTGTCGCTAGTGCAGTTTTAATGCAAAAATGCTCTGGTTTTGAGAGATGAACCCGGAGCACTCAAGTACGTGGTGCGTTCAAAAAGTAATGTCACTCGTCCCTTTTTTCACTGCTGCATGGTCTGTTTGGATTGGGTCTTGGCCTGAATATTCTTCATTCTTTTCTCTTTCAACGCAGCAATTATGCTATAGTGTAGTTTGCTTGGTTAGGGTATTGCAGCAGCATGAAGTTGACAGTTTTAAACCACTGTCGGGAAAAATAAATTAGTCAAAAGACGAGCAAAGGACTGTGGTGAAACTACTCACTGTCAACGGGAAAATTCCTCCAAGATTCACTACGGGTTGATGGACGACAGTGGGGATGATGATCTTGGGTATCGCACAGTTTGCAGCTGGAGAAATGATTTTCTGGGGTGACCGGCGATGGAAGTCCATCCATGATCAGCATCAATCACGAAGGCCTGTTGCTGCAACGACGAACCCAAAAGTCATCAGGGTGAGGAAAATGTGATGAAGGACCCCAGAACCACAGTGGCAGAGTTGGTGGACATGACAGGGTCGTCTGCAGGCTCAATCCACACAATTCTGGTTAAGATATTGAAATTGAACAAGGTCAGTGCTGTTCTGAGGTCCTTCATCAAATTTTCCTCACCCTGATGACTTTTGGGTTCGTCGTTGCAGCAACAGGCCTTCGTGAATGATGCTGATCATGGATGGACTTCCATCGCCCCAGAAAATCATTTCTCCAGCTGCAAACTGTGCGATACCCAAGAGCATCATCCCCACTGACGTCCATCAACCCGTCGTGAATCTTGGAGGCATTTTCCCGTTGACAGTGAGGAGTTTCACCACAGTCCTTTGCTCGTCTTTTGACCAATTTATTTTTCCAGACAGTGGTTTAAAACTGTCAACTTCAAGCTGCTGCAATACCCTAACCAAGCAAGCTACAATATAGTATAATTGCTGCGTTGAAAGAGAAAAGAATGAAGAATATTCAGGCCAAAACCCAATCCAAACGGACCACGCAGCAGCGAGAAAACGGAGGAGTGACATTACTTTTTGAACGCCCTACGTAGGTAAAGCAGTGCCAAGGGAATCAGGATAACTTTCAGGTGCCTTTTTTTGGCAGCAGACAAAAAACCTTATTGAAAAATTTAACCCAGCATTGAAATGCTACTTCAAGGAAAGGTCCTTCCTTCTGTTGTTAGTTGCAGGAAATCCGATTTGAATGTCTTTATAGTGGCTTTTTCAATTCGCTCTCACCTGTCAGTGTTTTGCACGACCATTTTCTCAAATCATGCACGAGTTGTTGGGCAAGGAAATGGTATTCGTACAACCAAACCTAATAGTGTGCATCATTATCGGCAGCATCAAATAGAGATTTATAATAAACGATCGGGCACCACGGATGGGAAACATAGCAAACAATAACGTTTCAAATAGACCGCAACCGTTCGTAAATAAAGTTATAAATGGCATTGTTTCTCCCTCGCCGACGTGGGGCTTTGTTAAGCAAAACTTGAAACAGATCACTGGTCCTGGTAAGTTGGGTGTGAGTTTTGCTTGATAAAGCCCCACGTCGGCAGGGGCGAAACGTCGCCATTTATCACTTTATTTATGAAAGGTTAGTGGCCTGTTTGATACGTTATTGTTCACTATTAAAGATTTATAAAAACTGAAATCTGAAAAAATTTCCTTGCTATGCAACACATCATGTTTTTGTCAACACTGTGCAACCGAATTTGGCAGGGAAAGTTGTAAATAAACCTTTCTGGTGTTGTGCCCAATGGTTGTTGAACCTTACGTTAGCACCATTCGTCATCATCTGAATCACTTTGGTGCTGTCTTCTTCCTTGGTGTTGGTATGGCAATTGTGATGTGACCTTGAAAGATGACTCAGGGTTAGTTCTTTCCGATCGCAATCTCTCCGGATACTCCCTTTGGCCTGGCTTATAGCCGTTTGGCAGCGGTGACTGTTGTAGCCATTCCCGGGCTGGCATCCTTCCTCTGCCCATTGCCACGCCTTGCTCGAAGCTGAGTGGCGAGTCCTCGAAAGGTGCAGGCTGTGCGTGGTCCCATTCGCGGTCGCGGTTCCGTGCGGTACCCAAATCCAGTGATGCCCTGACAGGTATTCTAGGTTGCTCTCTTCGTGGCAGAGGACTTGACATCATGCGTCGATATGGAAGTACTCTTGGTTGCAAAGGAATGGTTCCGCCAGCACCATCACGGTGCTGTGAAAGAGGTGGAGTCCATATGCCAGGATTGCGGAGTCCTGGAAAGCCTGGTTGCTCCGGGGGGCCATGTGTTGGCGAAGTGTTCAACTTGGGGAAGTTGAAATTACCTTTGGGATTTGGACCCATTTGAAAAGGATCTCCACCTGAGGTCAATGGAACAGAAAGGGCAGGCTTGTTTGGTGTTGGTGGGAGTCTTCGACCACCACCCCTCCTTATTGGCAGCATTGGATAACTATTTTGGTTATTGTGGCGATAGTAGCGATGTGTCCGTGGCGGTGAGGGTGTTCTTGATATTGGCCGGCGGTGAACCAGAGGCATTCTGGGCTCATGGTCACCATAATACCTGAAGGGAGGAATGACATTTGCATCTGGACTCGGACTTCTCGACCGTGCGTCTAGTCTCGTTGTTGGCAAGCCACTCTCTGGGCTGTTTGACAATGACCTGTGCATCATTGGTGGAGAAATTGTTTGAGATATCCTTGATGTTCTTAGAGGACCTCTCCTTTGGCTCCGGCTGTACATTGGAGACAGGCTGAACTCTTCACCACGAATTCGTGCTGAAAGGTCATACAAAATGTAATATTTTCATTTAGATAATCACCTGACCAATTTTTGAAATGCCATCCGATGGGACGAAGGGGGTTACGGAGGGTTGCTTCCACAGTTTCATTTATTCTTTGCTGAATGCAAGCCAGTTTTTGCTAAATAGAGGCCATAAAGCACATAATTGTGTGTGACATGTAAGGGCAAATTTTAAAATCATGCCATGTATTGTAATTCCAGGCAACATTTCTGTTTTGCAAGAAAAAGGTCATCCTTTCCAGAGCCAATTTTTTTTCTTTGGTGCACCTGTTCATGGTGGTTTAAGTAAGTCAAATTCGAACAAAAATTGCGTAGCAACTCGGATTTGTCACCCATTTGGGTTTCTGCATAACTGGGAGCTTCGAAACTGATTGCATATTTTTGCATTTTAGAAATATGAGCAAAATAACATTGTTTTGGCAGGAAATAATTATTTTTCTCGGTCGGTAATCCCGGCAGGCTTGCACCAGTTTCCACTGAGGTGTGGATACGATTCGTGTAAAGTAGGATCAGGGAATGTGCTCTTGAGGAATGTGAGCTTTAACAAGAAAAAAAAAAAGGTTTTAAGGGGAGGAAACCTTCGAATTATCAAAAATGATGAAAATATGGGTTTAGGTATTAGGAATATGCTGATACCAGTGGTGCGATCCTTTTTTTAAATTCCATATGGTTTAGAAGTCAGGGATGCAAATGCGAAGGCAACTCGTATGATTTTTGCACTATTTCGTAATCAATCCGTGAAGGCTCTCTTTAAAAAACGATTATTCACAGAAAGGCACAAGTGAGACTAAATTTGATCATTCTAGCCAAATCAGGAACTTTTTGCACAACGATGACAAATTTCAGACTTCTACGTCACCCCTGGTCTGAGAAACTGCATCATAAAGTTCTGCGATGTCAAAATAAGTGTTGCGATATCAAAAAATCATATCTTCCCATTCACTTGGGACTCTGACTTTTCACGTTCGGCAAATTTTTGAATGCCATCTTGTCTGAGATCAGGAACAGCATAGAGGGCTGCTACCTTGTACACTACTTGTGTAAAAAATGTTCCAAGTTTGCTAGAATGATCAAAATCTTGTGGACAATGATACAAATTGCATAAACAAATTGTGGCAGTAGGTATTGCTTTAGTCGCGATAAGTTCTCACGAGTTTTTTTTATTTTGGAGCAAATGTGAAGTTGGGAATTGGTGTCCCAACCTTTCCAGACGAATTATTCTTACTCAATTTTCATCACTTTGGCAAAAAACCAGAGTCTTCTTGCTTTAATGGTTTTTTCTAATGTTCGAATGGTTTTTTCGCTGCCAGCAGTCAAACGCTTAGTCTACTTTGCAGCACACGCCTGCTAAACGAATGACACCAGGGGTGTGAAATTTTGCACTGATGTGTGCAAACTTTCACGGACACCAAAAATTTGTAAAATTTTTCGGACACCAAAATGTGTGCAAGGGGAGCCAAATGGTTGAAAAAAAAAATGCACGAATGTTTTCTCCCCCTCCAAATTTGTTTCGATGCACGACCTTAAATTTAAAGTGCCACTTCCAAAGCAACAAACACATGTTTGCGGTGCTGTCAGGGCCCACAGAAATATAACCACAGCTGAGCAATGACAAATGACAATTCAATTTTAACAACATTCAACCCACCTCGTGCACGTCCTTTCCTGCTTGCCTCAAATTTCACCATATCGACCACATCTTCGACAGTGTCGCTGAATCCAAAGTCGTGGTGCTGCTGTTTACGCGAAAGCGACTCATCACGCCTGTTGAAATTGAAGTTTAAAACTAGGAAACAGAAGACAGGCTTCCTGTTGTCGACGAGCGATCAGCTTTTTTGCGTGTCCCAGTTGCTCGTGTCGTGTCCCAGTCGCTTTTGCTCCTGCACAAGCGACGGCTGCACAAGCGGTTTGTGGGCGGCAATTGTTGTGCAAGTTGTGCTGAGTGTGGTGACTGAGAGGCCAGGAAGCAGCTCCTCACTGGAAATCCGAGGGAGGCACTGCCTTTTCACCGCTCAAAAACAAAACAATGCTGCCATGTTATGTTGCCTCTGGTCATAAATTATTATTGAGTGGTTTCAAGTTAATGATTTTTGGGATTCTTGGCAGGGACCCGGAATGTTATAACACTGAAACTTGAGCACTTTTGTTTCCTCAAATGGTTTCAGAGTTTCACCCGACAAAAGGTTGGGATCATTATACGAGTATAATACATATGTGTGGAAGCGCTCATTTTTCAGCTTTGCGCCATGGAAACTGCATCAAAAACCGTCGCTTGGCTCAGGAAAAATTTAACTTTCTGTGGCATCGCACCGCGGTCCGCCATTCACTCGCATGTCTTTCGCAGCGCACACCCCCTTCAAACGCCGCAATCCAGCAGCACATTTTGGACGCACGAAAATCCCGAGTGCTGATGTCATGTGCTGATGCGTTATGGCTGATGTTTCGCTGGTTGTTTTGTTTGGCGAATAAAATAATGCAACCGTTGTCATGTTCCTTCGGAGTCTCTTCTCTGGTGAGCCATTTCTCTTGTGAGCTTTGTGGCGAAAATTGTGCATGGAATGCGGGTGGAGGAGTTGGGTGTCTTCGCGGGATGCGGGCCTCGTTTGCGTCCCATTCTGTCCTTTCCATCCTGTCCTTTCCAAACCGAACTTGATTCATTCGTTCAATATTCGAGCATCGGCTACTCAGTCGTGTCAAAATGCGTCACGACACAAGAATAGCGAAAAAATCCCCGTTTCGCATTTCTGCAAAATCCATTTGCGCTGTTGTTGGTGGACAAAACTCGACATTTCCCCAAACTATCGATTTCCCCAGACCTTCCCCAGAGGTGCAAAATTTCCCCAAAAGGAAAAAAAATTCCCCATTCCGCCACACTGCACAGCATGTCCCCACAGCAGGCACCTGCATGCACACACAGCTGGTGTCTGGTGTGCGGATTTCTTTCTTTTTTGTGTGGTGTTGTTGACTGATGAATCATTGATTCCTGCATTCATTGACTGAAACAAAACGCAACATGTCCTGTTTGTTTCTTCTCAGTTCTTCTCAGCTTGGCTTCTCTGCTCTGTTGCCGTCCCGTGCTCGCCTCTTGGCCTTGTCTCCTTCATTGTCTGCGTTGGGATGCAAATTGTGCATGGGGTGCGGTGAGTAGGCGGTGAGTGAGGTTCGGAGTTTTCGCGGCCTGCAGTGTTGCGCTTGCTGGTTTTGTTGAGGTGGGGTAGGGGAAAGAGTAATTTTGTTTTTGTTGTGCCATTTTGTCATTTTTTCACCGATTTTGACCAAAAACTATACAGCAACGCACCACATTGAAATCTTCACCTCCACAAAAATTGAGTGCGATCGGTTAACAACTTTTTGAGTTATCGTTGCACACAAATTGTGGTTTGCTGTCCGTTGTAGACTCGCTTCGCTCGTCAATTAAAAAAAAACATCACTGTTTTGGTGACGTGACTCATCATGCCTGTTTAAATTGATGTTCAAAATTTGAAGACATCACTGTTGAAAAGTGAAGTGCTTCATCCATCATGCATGTTTAAATTGATGTTTAAAATTTGAAGACATCACTGTAAAAAAGTGAAATGACTCATCCATCATGCCTGTTTAAATTGATGTTTTAA
>JASGXE010000800.1:0-35599 GCA_030068105.1 Sinentomon sp. SZTP_YWyxl
AAATAAATTGAGCGGAGTCAACCAAGAATAAAATCAGAGGTTTCCCAAGCCCCAAAAAAGTTTCTATTCAATGTAGAAAACTTTAACTGAATCTAGAATGTTGGGAAGTTCAAATAAATTTACGAAAGCGATGAAAATCTGGGGAGAAAGTGCCAAACCTCCGAAAATACAAACAGATAAGTTGCAAACAGAGAGAAAATACAAACAGGATATGTTTGTTGAGCCCTGAGCTTGTCCGCACTTCACCCGCTCTGTTCTCCACTTTTTGGCGCGGCGGCGTCTTTGTGTGAAAGCACTTTCACTTCATGTGCCAAAAAACGAGCTCCCTTCCCACCCCATAACCAAAAGGAAACAAAAGTTGATCGTGGGAAAAAGCACACAAAAGTTTGGACTTATTCTGAGCAAGCAATGGCCACGGGGATGGTTTTCTCAATTTTGTCTCTTGCAAAAAGTTTCTGAACATCACCAATGCGCTTGACTGAAATTAAAGCAGCAAAATGATTGCCCTGTTCACTTACAAAATATACGCTGAACAGCAAAAGAAGTACAGACACGACGAACTTCATCTTTATTAAAAAAGCTGGAAAAAGCAGAGTGACGATTTGTGATTGTCCCTTGCTTTATCGGCGGGAGTTCGTATTGATGCTTTGGCTTCTCTGGCAACACCACCTACAGAATTCAGTACGTTCCATCCTACTCTGTCCTTGGAAATACAGCCGTCTTTCGAGTTCCATACCGCACTGAAATTTGGATAGCATGGCTTCTGTGTGACAGGTGTTCGATTCAACAAACCTGGAGATAAAGGTCGGAAAAACACGCTCTCTGGCACGCTCCCTGGCACTTTCGATTGCAACAGGCCTCGAATAAAAAAGTGCAATTCTTTTGGCGGATCAGTTTCTCTCAGTGTTCAGTGCTCCCACGAACTCGAATGCGCTCAGATATCACGCCGCTTCGTATAATTTAAAGCAGTTCATTGTTTTCATAAGCACACTTGTCTTCTCTAACGTCTAATAACATGTGTTATGGGCAAGACACATTTAAGGACACAAAATTGAATGCAGTTCGCAAATGGGTGACAATGCAAGTGGAAACCGCCGCGGCACTAACGATCTTCTGGGTGAGTAGAGGGTGAGTAGCCTACAGCTGATATTCGTACCTTCCATGGCTCACAGAGGTGAGAGATGGAAGCAATAGCATGTTTGCATCACTTGTTCACCTGTATCACTTTTGTATCACTTGTTCAAAGATGAAAGAAGTCGTCACATGCAATAGCAAAAGCACGTTTGCATCACTTGTTCACTTGTATCACTTTTGTATCACTTGTTGAAAGATGAAAGAAGTCGTCACATCAAACCAATCGCCCCTTGCAGTGCAACCATGACACATTTGCACGATCGCAGGGAAACATTTTCAGAAAATAACCGTTCTCTGAGATTGAATATTTGCAGCAAATTTGAATATTTGCAGCAATGTTTGCAGCAATATTTGCAGCAAATTTGACGTACCTACAGATTAAAAATTTACCGCAAATATTCATGGCAGGTTGACAATTTGACGGTAAATTCGCAGGGAGGATTGAATATTTGCTTGAAATACTCAGGGTGGGATTGAATTTTACGTCAAATTCGTCTGAGAGAATTGCGAATTGCAGCAAACACAATGGATGGGAGTGATAAGTTGACGTCAAAATCGCAGGGGGTTGCGAATTTGCAACAACACTCTGGGTGGGATTGAAAATTTGACGTCATATTCGGGTCGGGATACTTCGGGCCGAAAAACTTTAAGATCGAATGTTGCACATCTCGCTAAATCTTCACCAACCAAAGTAAAATTGACCTCACCTGACCCAACCAAACTACTAAACCTTTTTTCACTATCCTAACCTGTCCTAACCTATTCCTACCCAAACTATAAAATTTTGAATGGATTGTGCATTTGCCGGGGGATTGTGAATCTGTCAGCTCAATTTTTGCAAATTCTTTGGGGTTTTGGATATTTGCCAACAAATAAGGGTGTCCCAAAAACATTTCGCCAAAATTCGTGGAGATGTTCCTGGCAAACTAAATTGAAATTAGTCATTTAAAAAAATTGGCTTCGGGCACCCATTTTCAGGTCAATGTGCTCAGACCACCCATTTCCAATTGACAGGCACCCAAAAACCGATGAAAAGCATCTATTTTTCAGAGAGAGTTGGGACGGTTACCATGGCAAAATTCGGAACGAGAAGCTGGCTTTTATGCAGCGATCCACTCTCTTCATATATCTCACGCATCCCAAAACAACCCCAATTTGGGCTTTTTTGGATTTTGGTGGGCACAGCGTGGAACCGGAGCCTCGGTGTGTAATTTGTCACAGCACATTTTTTGTTTCGCTTTATCCGCAGAACCTGTCCTGAAAATTTTACCACGATGAAATCTTTCATCCCCCACAAATGGGACCATTTTGTGGGACTTTGTGGGGCATAATATGGAAATGAGTACCCGAAGAAAATTTTTTACTGATCAATTTCGATTTGTTTTGCCGTCGGGAACATCTTCACGTGTCTGTGTTTTTTCTGGAACACCCTGTGTTTGCACCAGAGATTGTGAGGCCACTCGTCCAACTGGAGTTTGTTTTTGTTCATATTGTATTCAACTTTCCGGAGTACTTATCCTGGCTGTTTTTTTCATGAATCGGGACTTCTACTCGTAGAACAGTTTCGCTGCCTTAGCTGTTTAGAGCTGTTGCAATTTATTGTGGCAGTAAATCACTGCGCGTTTTGGTGCTGGAAATGAAAGCCAAATTCGGATTCATCTTGTGTTTTCAAGTGCTTCAAACTAAAGCGCGTTCATTTTCAGAATGGTCCGCGCCAGAAATCGTGGCAAAACGAAGGTGGGAGCGGGGGCGCGACAGTGGTGTCCAATTCGACATTCCTTGGCTGAATATCCGAGATTTTTTATTTAAGCGCGATTTTAGACCTGAAATTGTCGAAAGTTCTGGTGGCTCAGAGCCATAGCATTGGTCTGTGAGATCTGAAGATCGTGGGTTCGATTCTCGTCAACGGGAATTTTTTTAATTTTCATTTGACACTTGTTTGTTGTCACAAATGGAAAACAACCATGAACATGATTTTGAAATTTTCCAGACATGAATTCGTGTGCCTGTTTGCCAGTTGTTGACAACAACATCGGATGAGGCCTCAAGCCATTGCAGGTCGGTGCCCATGATTGCAAAGGGAGGGCCAGCGAAAGTTTCGGATCAGCTTTGCAGTTTGCACCAGAAGTGCACATTTTAAAATCAGGAGCGGAACGACCAGCAAACCGGACAGATCGTGGTCACAGAAAATTGGAAAAATCTCAGAAACGTGGAATTATCAAAGATTGAGAGTTGAAAACCGGCAGTTTCGATCATTGAGCCCCCAGTTCAAAAAAACCGAATTCCGATTTTTGCACAAATTTGCAGATCCCTGTCTGTGAAAAGCGCGCGGAGCGGACCATTCTGAAAATGAGCAGACTTTTGTCTTCAACAACATTGCAAAAGCCCAGAAAATTTGCGGAATCGTTTGCGCTTTTCGCTCAGGCAGAGCATATTGACAGAGTTCAGAAATAACCCCATGCAAAGATGAATCTGATCTGATGGAATTTCTCGTCGCAAAATATTTTGCTTTGTTGTGGCACTCCGAATCCGATCAATTATCGGGAATCGCAAAAACCACACGACTGCTGCTCATGGATCGGATCGGGTTTGGAAATGCAGGCAAAAAGAGGGGAACATACCTGGTCCGATATTTTAAGTCCGAATGGGTTTAAATCCATTTGGAATAGTGCATGATTGGTTTAACTTGGATTTGGTGATGATTTTGCGAGATTTGAGTTTGCCATTCGATCTCAAAAGTTTCGGAGCAAATATAAGTCAACCCGCAGAGGGTCCTTCGAAAGCGCGGAAATCGCGGAACTTGCGGACCGAGGCTGCAGTGCGAATCTAAACCCCGAAACCTCCAAACCAAACCACCCATAGTCTAAACTAACCCAACCTAACGTAACCTAACCCAAAAAACCAAACTCAACCCAATCTAACCTAACCTAACCCGTGGTTCCGCGTAATTCTCTTGTTTTGCGAACCGCCATGTCTCCCATGCATATTTTTTTCCAATCCACTTCCGCATGCGCGTCTCCGGTTGGTTGTTGGGAATTCCAGCCAATTTCAACATCCAATTTTCAAAACCCAACTTAACCAAACCTAACCTGACCTAACCTAACCTAACCCGACCTAACCTTACCCTATTGTAACCCCAGAAAGAGTTGCGAAGCGGTGGCAAACATGCCAAATGGCAAAAAGCGGTGGCAATGCAAAAACCCCAAAATTGATGACGTATCAATTTGAGACGACGTGATTGGCTGTTGCGAGCTCCTGGTCCGCGGAAGTGGATTGGAAAAAAAATTATACGTCTCCCATTGGTCCGCGTCCGAATTTTGGTTTGTTCCACCCGCAGATGGTTTTCTCAAATTTTCGGCAAATTGCCTTGGCGCATTCGAAAATGAAATTCTCAATTTTGTTTGGCTGACTTCGCCTTGAATTTTTGACTTTGAACTTTGACTTGCATTTTGTTTTGACTTTTGCCTTTGGAAAAGCTCAAAGAAAGAGAAAAAGAAGACTTCCGAATGAAGAAGAATTTCCGAATGCCGATTTCGGCCGAAAAAATTGCGAGGGTAGGCAGTGTGGTCGAATTTGTGGTCGAATTCCCTCCCCATGTCTTGTTTTTCAATATTCACTCCAGACTTTGTCTAATGCTGCCTTTTTTTCTCTTCCCCTTCTTTTACTACCCCTTTGCACAAGGTACACCTCCTTCGATTCATGATTTTACCGATTGATTACCTTCGATTACCTTCGATTCATGATTTTACCTATTGATGAATTTGTCGTTTTTGTGAATTGTTTTTGTTCTCCGACATTCCCAACAAAATTTCTACGAGTTCGATGCAACGGTGTGTTCTTTTAACATTTTACCTTTCGAAAATGCATCACAGGGGAGGGTGGCTGGGCAAAATGCGGTGGCTCACTTGTCCCGAACTGTGGCACTACCAGGGCCAGTGGCTTTGTCTCTTTTATTCCACCCATTCTATCAAAAAATGTGGATAAGTATTCCTTCTTGAACAAATACATATTTCTGTGGAACCGCCTTGCTATGTCCCATGACATGCTGAAGTTGCCTGAAAAAAAAATGTTTGTCCCTCATACAGATCAAGATGTCCTCCCTTGACAATGCATAAATCTTTCTCCTTGCACAGAGAGGTAGGTGGAAGCCTCACACATGTGGGGTTGGCCTTCTGATGGCTGTCACTGTTGAGTCTCTCGGTTCGGTGCGATTTCACCTTGCAAAATAGGGGTACCGAGGGGAGACGATGCAGTGTGGCCGTTGGCGGGCGGCTCCTACCGGTTGAGGTGCTCTTAGTTTTTTCAACCCACCAAGGCCACTTTTATCTTCAACTTAAGTGGCTCTATGGCAGATAGGATCTTCCCTCCCCATGTCTTGTTTTTCAATATTCACTCCAGACTTTGTCTAATGCTGCCTTTTTTTCCTCTCCCCCTTCTTTTACTACCCCTTTGCACAAGGTACACCTACTTCGATTCATGATTTTACCTATTGATGAATTTGGCGTTTTGTGAATTGTTTTTGTTCTCCGACATTCTCTACAAAATTTCTACGAGTTCGATGCAACGGTGTCTTCTTTTCACTTTGACGATATGGTCTTTGCATCAATTGCCATGTTCTTTTCTTCCGTCGGCTGCTGTCGCGAGCGGACGCGTTTTTCGATGTTTGGTGCGTGCTCCGCGGATTTTGTCGATTTTTGGATTTGATTTGTTGTTTGTTTCTGTTTCTTGTTTCTTTATTTTTCTCTCTTTCTCCCAAATTATGTTTTTTCTGGGCTGAATTTCTTCTTTCGCTCCATTTTCTTTGCTTTCTGCTTTTCTCATTGCGTGCTCAAATCTCCTGATTTTTCTGTCTCTGTCCTGATTTTTCTGTCTCTTCCTCGTGTGCTTTGGCTTTGAGTTTTCCGGAATTGCTGCGCCGATCATCATGGAGACCCCGAATTCGAGATCCTCGACTTCCTCACTGCATTCTTCTGCGGGTGAAAAATACTGTCATGTGAACTGCAAGTTTGAGAACTCTGGCAATGGAAAAATGGTGCTCTGTGACGGTTGCTCCAATTACTTTCATTTTGATGTGTCGGGCTGCTCAAAGCTGTCAGGGGGGGGTGTGGGTTATGGGTTGGGGGTTTTCGGCATGTTTGCAGTCTGTGGAGTTGGGGCTTTGGGAGTTGCAGTAGTTGCGATGGTTTTCGGAAATGAGGGGGGAGGAATCCTCCTTTGGCACTCAGATTGAAGTTCTCTGGGGTTTCTGTCGTCTCCCAGTTGGCGATGCCCTTCTATCGCCTCACCCAGGGTTGGGGTCCAAGCAGGTCGGTTTGGTTGTTTTTGTTAGGGATGGTCGTTGTTCCCCACCTTGATGGTTTGCTGTTGGTGTATATGGGTTTTGTGTGTGGGTTGCTTTTTTTTTCCCCTTGCCTGGTCTTTTGCCCTTTCTTCTCCTCTTGCTGCGTTGTTGCCGGGCCTCCTACGGTTTGTTTGTTCCCACTGCTTTGTTTCTCTTCCTGTCCTTTTGACTCGTCATCCCAGGACCTTTCTGTCGCTCTCTTGAACTGCCCAAGTCAAAATCATAAGATCTCGGATGTCCCTTCTATCGCCTCACCCATCAGGACCTTGTGCTTCTCTTCCTTCTGCATTCCCCACCTCTTGAGTATGCGCCCAGAGTTGTTCCGGGCACGCTTTCCTATGCTGGTGCAGTCGCAGCTCCTTTCAGTTGTTCCGGGACTTCCATTCCAACAAAGGTCATTCCTGCCTGGAAGGTTTCTGTTATGGGGTCCTCTGTTACTTCTGTTGATCCAGGTACTGTGCAGCCTCCATCTCTCTCCCTGCCTAAGTCCTCTCAGCCTTCTTGTTCATCCAGGTCAGTAGCCAGACCTGCTATGTCTACTCCTACCAACCTCTCTCCAACTATCAAACACCCATGCACAACACATTCCTCAGCACCATCTAACTCTGGATCTGGACCATCTCAAGTCAAAGGGAAAGGAAAACCTTCCAGGACTTTGCTCGTCATTGGGGATTCTATGATCAAGCATTCGAACTGTCTTCCAGCCTCTGGAACTGAATTCCGCTGTATTCCTGGTGCCACTGTTTCCAGGGTGTCATCCTCGCTCAAGGCCATTCCAGATTCCCAACGCCAAGCTTACTCCACTATTCTTGTTCATTGTGGTGTCAATGATCTCCTCAATGGCGCCTCTCCAGAAATTGTTCTTCGCAATCTGTCTGATCTCTTTCATAGCGGCAGGAATCAATTTCCTGATGCTCGATGGATCTTTTCCGCCATCATTGCAAATGAACGTGTTCCTTTAAAGTCTCTGTACCTCTTGAATTCCAGAATCGCTGCACTCTGCCAACAGTTGGGCATCTCGTTTCTGGATGCTAATTGCTGGCTCCCTTCTAACTTTCTTGCTGCAGATCACCTGCATCTCAATCATCATGGAAGTAGGGTTCTCGGGAATCTGTTCCACAGCATATGCCAACCCTTCTCGTTTGGCAACTTGCCCCATGCTTCATGCATGGCCTTGCATTTTTTTGGGCCTTTTGGCTATTTTAACAAGCTGATCTGTGCAATTTCTTGGGCTATGCTTGGCCTCTTGCCTGCTTGCTTCTGTTCTTACTCTACACACTACACACCATGTGGATCTGTTTGCACTGGCTGCATTATTCGACACCTTCATGATACTCTTTCAATCCATATGCATGAAATTGTTCCGAGTCTCTGGCTGCATTCTGATCATTTTCCTGCTTGTTGCATGGAGTAAGTTGCCTCATTACTTTTTCCAACTCTTTATCCTTGCTGCCACTAATAATTGTTATGATCGGCAATATTCCATGTTCCTGCCTGTGTTCTTTTCAAATTTTTGAATAGAAATGGCTTGGCCCAAAATAGAAAAAAAAAAAAAAAATTGTGTTGATTTCGCAGGACGCACGGCATTTTTACTCGGTTGTGTTTCACGGTTGAAATGCCATGCAATTGCCAGTTGTCGTCTTATATTTGCAATGTATTCAATCGTGGAAGTCAACACAGATTGTCATTTTAATATCATTTTACCGGGCAAAATGTCGAAGTCTCTGATGAAATTATTGCAACAGAGCAGTCTTCGACCACGCACTAAAAATGACAAACAAAAGGAGACGAACCTGACACACGCCGCCCACCACCACGCCGCCAAGATCTCACTGAATTGTTTGCTTGTTGTGTTTTGTTTTGGTTTTGAGTTTTCGGATTGTCGAGGAATGAAAACAAAGGCGTCCCCACTTCGGATCAGGATCGAGAGTGAGAGGGGCGGTCGGAGAGGAGGAATGTTGAACATTCGATGCCCTGAAAGCGCATGGTGCCAACTGGAGTGATTCTTGAATCAGGCGCATGATAAACATGCGCCATTTGACGCATGAGTAATTCTGGTGCCAGGACTTTGGATTTGGCACAGGAATTGCTCTTCAGAGTCCACCCTGAGTAAAATGCGAGAGTCAGACGCGCGATTTACCCGCGCCACTTGGCCCATGAGTCGCTTTGGTGCCTGGCTCATGGTTTTGGTACGTCGTGAGTCAACTAAGAGTAAAATTTTGAGTCAGGCGCAAGAATCACCAGCGCCATCAGGCTCTTGGGTGTTTCGTGTGCTTGGTCTTTGAGCTTGGCGCACCAAATGCTAGCTGGGCTGTTACTTCTGTTGATCCAGGTACTGTGCAGCCTCCATCTCTCTCCTTGCCTAAGTCTTCTCAGCCTTCTTGTTCATCCAGGTCAGTAGCCAGACCTACTTTGTCTACTCCTACCAACCTCTCTCCATCTATCAAACACCCATGCCCAACGCATTCCTCAGCACCATCTAACTCTGGATCTGGACCATCTCAAGTCAAAGGGAAAGGAAAACCTTCCAGGACTTTGCTCGTCATTGGTGATTCTATGATCAAGCATTCGAACTGTCTTCCAGCCTCTGGAACTGAATTCCGCTGTATTCCTGGTGCCACTGTTTCCAGGGTGTCATCCTCGTTCAAGGCCATTCCAGATTCCCAACGCCAAGCTTACTCCACTATTCTTGTACATTGTGGTGTCAATGATCTCCTCAATGGCGCCTCTCCAGAAATTGTTCTTCGTAATCTGTCTGATCTCTTTCATAGCGGCAGGAATCAATTTCCTGATGCTCGATGGATCTTTTCCGCCATCATTGCAAATGAACGTGTTCCTTTGAAGTCTCTGTACCTTTTGAATTCCAGAATCGCTGCACTCTGCCAACAGTTGGGCATCTCGTTTCTGGATGCTAATTGCTGGCTCCCTTCTAACTTTCTTGCTGCAGATCACCTGCATCTCAATCATCATGGAAGTAGGGTTCTCGGGAATCTGTTCCACAGCATATGCCAACCCTTCTCAAGCTCGCTGTTGGGAAACTGCCCGCGCTCATTCCGAAGACCTCCTACCTAGGGCTTAAAAAAGGCCTAAATCTTGTCTCACTCTTTCGTCTCTCGCTATACTGGCTGATCCATTTTCTGCTGACTCCTTTTCTGAATTCTCTAATGTTCAGGAGAATTGTTATTTGCACACAGATAGGCTTCCTGGCATACCCTCGAGTTCTTCCCAGAAAAGATCTTGCAATTCTTACCTCTCTGTCCTCCAATTGAACTGCCGCAGCATTCGCTATAAATCCATTGAGCTCGCAACACTTCTCGAATTGCATGATCCTGATATCATTGTCCTCACAGAGACTTGGCTTGATGACAGCATTGGCACCGATGAATTCCTTCCAGCATCTTTCACTGTGTACCGCAGGGATCGCTGCAGATTTGGCGGTGGTGTCTTGGTTGCGATACGGTGTGTTCTCTCATTTCTTCCCTTATATATACTAGTTCTTCACAGGAATTTCTTATATGTTCCCTTACCCTGAAAGCATTAGGTAAAACCGTTCTATGTTGTTGGTGGCTACCGTCCTCCAGATTCCTCTCCTGAGATATTCCATGAAATAAACCACTCAGTTAGTTACTTAACCTTAATTTGTTTGCCGATTTGACGACTCCCTTGCTCATTGCTGGCGATTTCAATCTTTCAGATTTGAATTGGGACACTCTTTCCCCCAAGCCTCTCTTTCATTCTCGATCGAGCTGTTGACGTCGATCGAGCTGCCGACGCAATCTCTGGTGTGGCTCCGTGCGCTCTTGCTTGTTTGTTGGTGGTGTGGGGCCTTGTGTTGCGAAAAGTTGGTCCCGTAGGCTAATTGTGAGGCAAGTTGGGAGTTTTTTTTATTGTTTTATTGATGGATGGGGGAACTTAAATTTCGATGATGCCACCTTCGTAAGTGGCCAGATAAATTTTCCCAAGGCTTTTAATATCGGTAGCTCGATGCTCTTTTTCCTGGTCTTTTTCAGCAATTGAGTGTTGCAATAAAGTATGAAAACCTGTTATACAGCATTTCTAACCCCATAGCAAGCCAGTAATATCTCAAATAATTGGCCGACAGCATTTCTGACACCATGGCATGCCAATAATGGGGATTCCAGGTGATTGGAAATGCACATCGGTGATTGCCTTCTGCTGTTGTTTATGGCAAGCACCCACCTGCCATGCCCGCCAGCTGAGGAGAGCAGAAAACGATACCTATTCAGACAAATATCTAGCACCGTATTCCTTTGATAGGTTGGTACCTGGCACCTCCAGGCATGCAGGAAGTCTGTTTCTGCAGAGGGGGCGAGATTTTATCGACGGGCCAGAGGCAACCGTGAGGCGGGGGGTCTGGGGGCGGAGCCCACCAGTTGCCGGGGTCTGGGGTGGAGCCCCAGCAGGGGGGTGTAACTAAAACGCTGAACCTGCTTGTCCTGCTGGAAACCTGCTTGTCCTGCTGGTAATGGTCAAATGGGTTATAGGTTATTGTTAGATTAGGTTATCTTAACCTAAACTAATCTGACCTCACCTAACCCTAACCTAACCCTTCAAGACCTTACCAGCAGGACAAAGCAGGTTCAGCGTTTTAGTCAGTTACCCAGCAGGGTTCCAAGTGCAGCGCCCCTGGCAGAGGGCCTGGGGGCGGCGCCCCCAGAAGCTGACGAATACCTAGGTACCTAGTTCTTTTCCTGGTGCTTATAGCTTTGCACGAAATTGTGGAAGCAGTTGTTCTACCACTTCTTGGTGTTAGGTACCTCTTTTTGGTTCAAGTTACCTAGCTATCTATTTGCTAAAGCAGCGAGATCAAAACTCATGACCCCAATTCATTTCTTCAAGTGTGCTTTTATTTGGTGAAATTCTCTGCTCATTGTTAATTCTGATTCCATCTTCTGTGGAACTACATTCAAAACAGCATCTGACACCAAACCTAACCGAACCTAAGAGGTTTTTACACCTAGTCCCAAGCAAAGCCCTGGGGACAATAAGGACCGTCTGGGTCGTGGAGAGAGGGCCGAGCCTTTTGATGCCAGCAATAAGCTACCTATTTATGCATTGCATTGCACTTGACAAAGAGGAAAGAGAAGAAAAAGGAAAAATATCAGTTTTTATCTGCTCTAGCCCATTGCCTGGGAGAAAGATGACCCTTTTTCTTTTTCTGAGGATAATCCTCTGGTGCCATGTTCGGTTAGGTACCTAGGCCTATTGTCTGACCACAAATGGTCGATTGGTGGCTGCAAATGGCCTCCTTTGTTGTCCATGTTGGTGGGTATTTTCCTTCCCATTTGAAAAAAAAGTGTCAGTTACTGGGTTCAGCAAAAATCTGGGGCACAAGACAAATGCCCAACAATCCCCTATTTTTGCTGACTTTTATGTCAAAATCGGCTTTTTCGAATGATTGTCAAAAAACCGATTTTTTCCAAAATACACCTACCTACCTACATCCTTTTCTTGGCCAAAAATCGAGATGATTGATTGGAGGGGCTCTGCCCCTTCTGCTCTGATTCTGGGGGCGGCAGCTCCCCTGACCCCCCGAGCTCCTGCGCCATTGGGCATCTACATAGCTGTCCTTTTAGGTTTGATAGAAAGATGAGATACCTGGGAACAGAGGTAGGTAGATTTGCATTTCTGTTCTCTTGTTTTGAAAGGAGGGAATAAAATAGATCGGATAAATGCATCGGATGATGCGGTGGGTCTGGAATGTGACTGAATGCAAGTGATGGATACCTACCAGGCGAGCAAGCAACCAATTACACCACATTGATTTGGGGGAAAACTCACTATCCAATTGCTCAAAAGTTACCAGCACAGTAAGAAAGAATCCTTATGCTACATCCAGATTGATCTTCCGTTCGGACTTCGGAGAATATCTCTCACCTCCTCAGATTACACAAGTGCACGGAAGAAGTGGAGTGAATTCAGTCTGGTTGAATTGGACAGCACAAACACATTGAAAGGCTTCATGCGTGAGTGGCAGCCTTTTGCTCGTTCTGTCCTCTGTACTTCAGTCCGATTCCAATTCCGGGAATCGGAGCTGGATTCCGACTCGATTCCAATTCCAGGAATTGGAGCTCGATTCCGATTCTGCACACTCCTTCCTGCCAGTCACATCCATGAAAGCCATACCTACCTATCCGAGTTGAGGTGGTGGATATTCCGGAGCAGCAGTGTGAAGCCTCCTAGAAGTTGTGCTCTGCAAGAAGCAACCAATCTCACGTGGGTGCTCATTATCTGTCAGCCATTTGACATTTCTGCTAAACTCCAAATCCCATTTTCCCCAATGCTCTCAGTGCAGAATTACGGATAGGAACTCAAGGATAGTACCTAAGTTGCCTTACACAGAACTCTGTGGTGGCTATGATTATGATCGCCTAAGTCAAGCAAAAGCAAGTTAATAGATGAGTGTGCAGCTGCATTTGAGGCAGATGATGAGTCATTGTGCTGCAATGATCTGGATAATCCTCCGATTTAAGTGGATTTTGCATTAACGCCATGTTGGGTGATGGTGCTGTGTGTCTGCAATCAGTGGATGCATGTTGCATGATGATGCTGCATGCTGTAAAACCTTCCGCACATGCACTTTTAAGTGCAAACTGACGAAAGGTTCAGCATTTTAGTCACATGCCTTTGAGTGAATGGAAAGTAAAGTGGATGGAAGCAATCACCAACCGCACTGCCAACTTTTTAACGACACAGATTCGTTTTTGTAGGTTTTTTGTAGTACCTATATTTCCCATGTTGTTTCGTTACCTATCCTGCAAGTACCTACCGATTTTTTATTTGGTATGCCTGTTTTTGTTTTTTCTTTTCCATTTTTGGATGTTTCTTGTTGGTGGTGAATCCTGCATACCACAATAAAAATTGCCCGGCGTTTACGTTTTTGAACAAGCATGTGGCGCACGAGACGAGACTGAGAGTGTCGGTGTGATGTTTTTGATGTAGGTACCCAGGTATTTCTTGGCTTTTCACATTCTCCTCTGCTTTTGCTTATCTCTGGATTCACTGGTTTTCCAACTCCCAGATTCACAAACTGCATGTCATTGTATGCTCTATTCTCGGCCGGTTGTTAAGTTGGCTATTGGCTTTGATGATATTTTATTGAAAAACCTTCCTACCTAGGTACATATAGCTGTTTGATTTTTCACACATTTTATCAAAAACAATTGTGTTGGCATTGTGAAAAAGGGTCACACCAATGGCCTGTTAATTTTTTGGCCAATGATAATGGCGAGGTTCTCACCAATGCAATAATATCATTAGGTAATTGTAGGTACCTACCTATGGGAGACTATGAACATTTTTGTGTCCGGTGTGTTTGGAATCACTTGGGCCATGGCAGGTAGTTGATACAATGGTGGGAAATGGCCAGTTAACTTAGTTATTGCAGGATTGTTGCACCAAGGAAAAAATTAAATTGCCTCGCACATCCCGTCTAGGCACTGGGCCAATGCCCCCACATGTAAAAAAAGTGAAAAAAATAAAAGTCAAATTCAAGGCTGGCATCATGGAAAAATCAATTCCTTGGTTCAAAAACTTCAAGAAAAAACCATCTCCACACTTGCCTCACAATAAGCCTACGGATGGACACAAGGCCCCACACTATGGGTTGGGATAATCCAAAATGCGGACGCGGACCAATGGAAGACATGGCGGTTCGCAAAACAAGCGAATGACGCAGAATCGCAGGTTAGGTTAGGTTAGGTTGGGTTGAGTTGGGTATGAATGGGTTAGGTTAGGTTAGGTTGGGTTAGATTAATTAGGGCAGCTTGGTGTGGAGGTTTTGAGGTCGAGATTCGCACTGCAGCCACAGACCGCAAATTCCGCAATTTCCGCGTTTCAGAAGGACCCTTGCTTGTTTCTCAAAATGGCCACGGTGGCAAGGATTTTTCACTTTCGCTTTTTGTGCTTTTTTGATTTTCCTTGGGGCTCGTTTGAATTTGTCCACATTTTTCAATTGATTTGTTCTTTTGTTGTATTTATTTTCGTTGTTTGTCCTTTTTTTATTGCTGTGACCCCACAATGGCGTCCTGGGCTTTTCGTTTTTATTTTCATTTTCTTATTTTTTTAAACTGCACAGAGCCAGTTTCTGGATTTTCGTTGATGCAGCATCAGATTGATCGTTCGAGATCTTTTGAGCGTTTTGTGCAAATCTCCAGTTTGGGCCATTTTCCGTGCAAAAGTCCTTCACTTTCCCTTGCTGCGACCTTTAGGCTCCTCTCACTGAATTGCAGGGTGGATTTGAAACTGGGGTTCTTGACGAAAAAACTTCTCCTGACCTGGATAGCATTGGTGATCTGCCAACTTTTGTTGTGTTCTGGAGATGTGGAGCTTAATCCAGGACCCACCTCCTCCACCCCTCGTGCACCCACTAAAGGGCCTGTACCGGCAGGAGCGCAGCGCTCGAAGGCAAAGCCAAAGGAACCTACAATTTCTGACTGGGTCCAATGCGATGACTGTTCAGGTTGGGTCTCTTTTGAAGGATCTGGGCTCAATTGCTCCTTCAATGGTGCTGCAAACATTGTCTTTTCCTGCAAGACTTGTCAGCTCTCTTTGGAAATTGGGGACATGAAAAACACAATCTCAAAACTGGAGGCAGTTATTCTTGAGCTTAGGCAGGACCTCCTTTCTCGTACTACAGTACCACCTGGGCCTACATCGCTATCATCGGCAGGTCCAGCACCTGTTGCAGCCTCTCATTCTCCGATTCATTGCCCTGCCCCTCTTGATTCATCTCCGTCAGCAGTGTTGAGTGTCCACGAAGGTGCTGATTCTTCCCCTCAGCTAGCCACAATCCCAGATTCCTCTAGAGTGCAGAATTCCACCTCCTCTCCACACGATGGGACTTCTGCCACTTGTCCCAATTCTGCACTGCCAGCTGTCATCAATATTGGAAGCTCAAACCTAAGGCGAATTTACCCTTTTCTCTCCAATGTCAAACTTTGTAACAAATTTTCTCGGTGGAAGGAGGGTCTGAGGGTCAGTGAGGTCTTTAATATCCTTAAAAGATGTCTTTCTGGTTTAGCCCCCAACACTAGCAATGTGCTTGTTAACTTGGCTGTTGGCGAGCTTGACATTGCTGAGCTCTCAGCCTCAGACACTTTTTTCACCTTTTGTTACCTCATAACTGGTATAAATGCAAGTCTCTCTGGTCCTGCTGCCCAAAACAATCTCAATGTGAAGCTAAACATTTGTTCCATTCCTCCCAGATTGTATAAAGGTGACTATGTTCAGCAAAAGATCAACAGGCTGAATGACTCCTTGGCATTTTATTGCAGCAATATTGTAAACGTAAACTTCTTCGACCTACGTGCTGTTCAGAGTGATGCCATGTCACAAGATGGACTCCATTACTCCATGGTAGGGGCTGCTAAGGTGGGTACAGAAATTCTTCGCTCCACCAATGCTTTTTTATGCTAACGTGTTAGGCCTGGTTGTTCCACCTGGGCTGTTCCCGAGCCACAAGAGCAACATCATGGCTCCAATGCCTCACGCAGTTCTGGGTCGAGTCAGCAGCTTTTATCACATCGGCAATCATCTTCATTGAGCCAATCTAGCCTCTGGTCGCCCTTCTCTCTCATCATGCTCAATGCCAGAAGTATTTTACCTAAGCGTTATGCTTTACGTCCTCTTTTCGAACCACTCAATCCTGATATATTGGAATTGAATTTTCTTTCGTTTGAGAATTTTTTTAACTCGAAAGTTAAAAAATGATTTGAATAGACTTGATGAAAATTCAAAGGAATCAAGTATTTTGATTTAAATCATTTTGATTTAAATCAGAGCCCTTTGATTTAAATCATGATTTAATCATTTGATTTAAATCAAATGATTTAAATCAGACAACCCTGTGCACTTCTTTGTAATTTTGCCTTGGCATCAAAATTTGGTTCATTGGGAGATCTTTATTGGAATTTTTTGGTTGAACCATTTTTGATTTTTGATTTTATGGTCATTTCATAAGAGCTCCAAAAGGGTCAGAAACAGAAAAACCGGTGAATGTGAAATACACCTCCCTGATCGAAGATGCATTTTGGTCGAATTTCAAATGTGCATTTGGCGTTCAAACCTTTTTGAATGCACTCGGAAAATGGGGATATTTCAGTGATTCCTTGGGCAATGGTGCCAAAGGAAAGGCCACTGGCCAGATTCACCTCCGACCATTGACCAACAATGATCAAACAAGTCATCTTTGCACTTGTTTGATCATTCAAGAATTGGACTGGATCATTCACTTGAAACAGAGTGTTGGACCCTCTTCAACTCCAGTTTTGTGGCCGAATAAGGATAAAGTACCTGACGTAAGTCACATTTCCTTGCGCAAACAATCGGCTACAAAGAGTTTTCACAATTCCATCAAAGTGCATCTTTCCATGTTGGACTCAAAACTTTTGAAAGCCCTCTATTGGTGAGGAGAAAGATAGCTTGAAGCAGAAGTGATTCTAACAGGATGATGGGCTGCTGCAGTCGATTCCATTTTGGTAACGATGGTTCTTGGATTAACAGTATGCCGAACACAGCGGCTGAGGTTTCATCTACGTCAGCAGTGACTGGACTCATCAGTTGATGACCATTGCAACCTCGTCAATACCTGTTACCTGTCACAACAAGCACAAAGAACTTTCCAACATTCCACGGGTTCTTGAAAAGAAGGAATAGGTCTGCTCGTAAGTTTATTGGAGTGTTGTCATTGATAAAGGTGAATCTTGAATCATGGTCATGTCCACCAAAGCAAAATTTAATTGCAAAGGGAGGGATGTCTGAAAAGTTCTCAGCCAGAGGACCTTTGGTGGTTGCTGAGCCTTGTTGTGCACATGGGAGTGGTCTGCGCACTTTTGGAGAAATTTATGGAGGACCCTGAAGCTTTTATCCCACGGGTGGTCACGGTAGATGAAGCATGGGCTCACCATTTGGAACCCACCTCCAAGCAACAAAGCATGGTGTGGACGATGGTCAGGGAACCCCACGGCATTAGGCACGTGTGACACCATCAGCCAACAAAGTGATGACCACCGTTTTTTGGAATTCCACAGCGTCCTGCTGGTGGTCTACCTAGAACGAGACCACACAATCACCGGGAACAACTAGGCCTATGCAGCTTTTATACCAAAAGTGAGGCAGGAGATCAAGGAAGAGCAGCGAGGAATGTTGTCCAAGGGCATTCTCTTCCTGCAAGACAACGCCCCAGCCCACAATGCAGCAGTTTCCATCGAGGCCATTCACAAAACCAGTTTTGAACTCCTCAGCCACCCTCCCTAAAAAACTAAGGTTGGTTATTTAAAAACATTAGGTACCCTTCTACTTCGGGCCGAGGAGAACGTTTCAGACACTCCTCGTACATGTTCGACCATCATGATTGGCAAAAAATCCTGTCACAGTCAAAGGGCAGTGGTCGATTCAGACTAATTCAGAGAGATTACTGAAGTGACAGCTTAAATAGTGAAAATGATAATTCTTTACCCATGAAACAAATAGCGTCCTGAATTTCACAAGCGACCCCCCTACGATCCCAGCCTTTGTGACTGCTGACCGCCCCCCCATCTGGTCATGTTAGATACGCCACTGGAAAAACTGGGCAAAAAACTCAGAATTCTGGAATTTCAGTTATTTCAGCTTGGAAAATCTGGACTTGGAAAAGCCAGGGAAAATGGTCCCTGCATGCCTGCAGAGTGCAGGCAGACACCCTGAAATTGAAATGACTCACTGTGTCCTTATCCCTGGGGCCTACTATTCCTACGCAATAATTTTTTCTGTGGTTTTGCCTCCCCGAGCTTGATCATTTTTGGCGAAATTGTGTGTTACACATATTTTTATCCAAGGGTATAAAATATGTCTTTCTTGGTCCAACAGACATTTTCTTTTTTATTTAGCACAAGTCTTGAATAATTTTTGGCAATACCTATTGTCCAAGCCCAAGAAATGGATCCACTTGCCTAATTTGGAAAAACAACTCCATTTATTAGGCTGCCAACGAATGGCACCTGTTTGTGTTTCACTCCTCTTGTCTAGAAGTCACTGTAACGGTGAGTGGCTTAGTGTTTTTCCATCATTGTTAGGTAGGTACCTACAAAAGTATGTTCATTTTCAGAATGGTCCGCGCCCTTTTTGCAGACAGGGATGTTCAAATTTGTGCAAAATCGGGAATCGGAGATTTTGAGCTGGGGGCCTCAATTTTCGAAACGGTGTCGGTTTTCACCTCTCAATCTTTTGATAATTTTATTTTTCGGAGTTTTTTAAATTTTCTGTGACCACGATCTGTCTGGTTTACTGGTCGTTCCGCTCCTGCATGCCTAAAAAGGTGCACTTTTTATGTGCAGCGATGAACCGAAACTTCGCAGCCCTCCCGCAGCAATTATGCCAAATGAAAATTAAGAAAATTTGCCCATCGCGACACTCGAACCCACGATCTTGTGATCGAAAGTCCAACGCTCATACCGCTGAACCACCGGCACTTTCGGGAATTTCTGTTCTCCAGTCGCGCTTAAATGAAACAACTCGGATATTCAGACAAAGAATGCTGTACAATAATTTGGACACCACTGTCGTGCGTCCGCTCCCACCTTCGTTTTTCTGCGAGTTTTGGCGCGGACCATTCTGAAAATGAACGCACTTTAGTGTTCTGTTGATAATACCCACCTACTTAATTATTTTGATTATTCATCTTTAGTCGAAAGATTAATACTTGTGCCTATTTCATAACTGCCTCCGCCAGTTAACGATTGACCATGCATAAAGTGCTGCAGCTGAAATTGGCAAAGCACAAAGTAAGAACCTAGCAAGAACTCTCTGGTACCTAGAAAGAAACACGTTGAACACATTTTCTTTAATAGGAATTTTATTTTAAAAATGTCAGCATGATAAATAAAATATGGAATAAGAGAGCAGCCATAAGGGTGGAAAAGTGAAATCCTTAATCATCCTGCGGTCTCAAGAAGTTTGATTCCTATTGTGTGGGGTCAACATGTTCTGTTGACGAATGACTTCCGATGGCACAGAGTTCCAGTCAGGAACAGTGCTTGGTGGGGGACAGAATAATACTGTGCATTCTTTTGTTTAAAAATAGCATCCGTTTTTTGAAGACTTGACGCCCATTAAATTTTTTCTGATCGACTCCCTGTTCTAAAATTGATTGCTTTTATGGCTTTTACTGCTGTGATGCTGTACCTGGTTATCATAAGTGATGCACAAAATGTCTCAACAATACATGCCTACCGACTGCCTTCAACTTTAAAAACATTGGGTACCTACCTCCTTACATTGGTGTCATTTTTGTTTTCGGAATAATTATTGTTCTGTTTTCATGACAAAGTCTACCTGATTTTTTTAGGATTGCTCTCCGTATCTTGTGCAACAAGGTTATTCTCTTCCCAAGCTGCTCCACCAGCAAAGGTTGGTAGTTTTGCAAAGTTTGTCACCAAAGCCTGCCAGAGCATGTAAATATTTGAAAAACTGGTTTTTATTGTTTTTATATTCTCGTAATAATTTAGTTTAATTTGCATGGAGAGGACTCCGGCGCAAATCAACACAATTCAGAAGAACCTCCGGGGAGATGGATATGTAATAGACAGCATGGCATCAGGGATGATATGGTGTGCATAGTTTTCCAGAAAACCACTGCACAAGGTTTCGCTTAAGGGTTGCAGCAATAATGTCAACCGGCCCACCAAAAACCACAGGAGGAAGTAAATTCCACTCATTGACTGTCCTAACAGCGAATGAATACAAACTAACATCCTTATTTGATTCACCCGGTCTAAGCTAAAAAGTCATGATCATGCTTTCCAAAGTAATTTGGAGGAAACAGGAATTGCTTGAAGTCGGACCATCCCCCAACATTGTTTTAATACCAGAAAAATTCCAGCTAGCCCTGCAACTTTCCTGCAGTTTGCTAATGAGTTCCAGCCCAATTGTCAAGCATTTCCGACACTCTAGAGGTGCATATCTTCCAGTCACATTGAGTGCATATTGATTTGTTTGATTCACAAAAGTGAATGTGAAGACTTTGGTATGCCACAAAGCCAAGGATGAGCCAAATAATTTGGAAATTTACTTTCACTAAAATAAAATTTATTTTTTTAATGAATGAGATAGGATAGGTAACTTGTCTTTTGACCAAAGAAGGGAAACATGCCCTTTTTGGGAAATGCTGCAGAGAAAAGGAGCTTTCACAACTTTTTATCGCTTCGAAAATGCACAAAGAAAAGACCTAATAAAGCCGGTTTTCGTTCGTAACTTACAAAATTAAATTTGCTACGTTTCGGTCCCACGTATGTGGACCTTTCTCAAGTGGTGTTGGTATCACACTGATCGGATTGTCCTTATCTGCATTCGCTGGGATGATGGGGTTGGTTTCTATTCTTTTCGGTTGCTGTTTGGTGGGATGGGGTTGGGGCTCGTGTGGTCGGCGATGGTGGGTTTTGTTATGATGGGTCGGTGTTGAAGTGCGCTGGGTCCAGGCAGAAGTCGTCTTGGCTAAGATGGGTGACGGGATATGTTACGAACGAAAACCGGATCATTTATTAAGTATTTTCCTTGTGGTTCTGACGTTCGTGGTGCACGTGCTGAAATTCTAAAATGCAAGCTGAGTGTCACTAAATTTTGCTACAGCCAAAGTTTTTTTTGGTTTTTGTCCATTTTCTGATGAGATGGATTGGGTTCTGAGCTTCTTTCATGCAATCTCTCATTCTGGTGTGCATGTGTGTGTGTGGTGAAAACTGAGAAATCGGCGGGTTTCTGAATTTTCCTGGCAGAAATTGTTCGACTTTTGTGAGTTTTCGCCGGTTTTAACCAGTTTTGTTAAAACTAATTCTGCGGTGAAAACCCAGCTCTGATTCACAGACTAGACAACCCACGCGGGAAACTCGCACAAGGTAAAGAAAGACCGATGTTTAGCATGGCCAGCAGCCACCAAGTTGCTCTGCTTTTTATGAACTCTTGATATTTTTTTCTCGGTAAAACTTTTCAGATCACAGTAAATTCAGGTAGGCTACCTACTTCTACTGATGTGGAGGTTGCTTGCTGTAGGGGGTTCCAGTGCGGTACCTATGATTGCTTCGATGGGCAAATTTTTGCCCCTCAGGAGCAGTTTATTCTGTACTTAATTCCCGATGGCAAGTCCGTCACCTTCTCAAAGGCAAGAAATTGTCTTTTTTTATCTTACAGGCTAAGTATGGTCCCTTGAAGGATGAAGATAGGATATTTACAAATCTCTATGGAAGGCATGACTGGAGGCTTAAAGGTGCCTTGCAACGTGGTGATTGGTACAAAACAAAGGAGATCATCCTGAAGGGAACAGACTGGATTATAAGTTAGTAGGCCTGCAAGGACCTAAAGGAACTGCTTTTCTCCACTTGTTATCTCTCCCTCACCCTGCTCTTGCATTTACAAACCAAATGCAGTCGATAATGGAAACAGTGATGAGTGTAGAGTCTGAGAAAGGGATACTTAGTCATCGACATTGTGCAGCATAAAGTCACAATGATCTGTTTAGTTTCACTTGTTAGGTACTCAGCACAAAATGTAATTTTAGTTCACCTTCATTGTATTCTCACCCGCCACCATTCTAATACCTAAGTAAGTAGGCCTACCTATGTTTTGTGCACTGGTCTGATTGAAACTTAACCTTCTACTTTCACTCACACCTGTGTTGTTGCAGAGATTAATTAGGGACTACCTGCGCCAAGTAGCCTACCTACCTAGCTACTTCATGAAGCAGGCAGCACCACCGAGACAAGAATACTGAGACTGAACAAACCTGCTCTAGCACTATTTTCAAACTGGAATTCTTGTAAAACTTGCAGAAGGTGCCACCACCACTGGCTTGTTTTGTTTTGAGCATTTCAGAATTTCACAGAACAAAAAAACCAAATGAAACACGGTTTAGCTTCCTATTCATGGCACTTGTCAACATGTTGTTTCACTTTTATCAATGATGCCTGTAAAACAAGAGGCTTAGGTATTGGAAAAATTGGTGCCATGCTACTTGGGTACCTGTTGCTTTTCAGAACTCTGCATTTCGCCATTCTAACGTCCTTCTCTCATCTATTTATTCCCGCATCTTGAGCAGCTTTACTTTAAAGGGCACATTTTAATCTTTTCGCCTTACCAATTGTTCCTGTTATTGGGAGTGCTGTGGTGCTGCTCAAATGTTGTTCCCTGCATGAAGAACCATACCTACTTTGTCATATTTTTTTGCCACCAGTTCGGCCTGTGATTTAGGGGAATCATGGTAAGCCGACAGCTTGATTCATTTTGGGTGATTTGAAACATCTGGAGAAATTGCGATAGCATGTTGTTTCTTGCTGGCAGCCACGAAACCATTAGAATTCCAGTTTTTAACAAAATCTGTTATTCTCTTTCAAACAGATGAAATCAAGATCTCTGGATTGCGTGGCAGAGGGGGAGCTGGATTTCCAACAGGAATGAAGTGGAGTTTCATGAACAAGCCATCAGATGGAAGGTGGGTTGAGTAAGATCTGCATGATCCTTAACCTTCTGCCTGCACATACGAGGCCCAGTTTTGTGGCAACACCAACACAGCTCTTGTCCAGATGACAACTGAGCTCTTGCTGCAACACTTGACCGGCCTGCTACTAATGATTGACCAGGCAGTGCCAAACATAGGTCATAGGAATTCCATAAGAGTTCACCCTGAAGCCATTCCAGCATCCTCTTGATCGAGTCAGCTGAAGCTAGACAAACGTTGGGGCCAACACATCATACTCAGACAGTGGCATCTGCTGTAGCTGAGACCCGACCCTCGATTCATGCCTTGACGGGACTTTGATTTACTTTATCCCCTGCCTTGCTCCTTTTATCTTGCGTCTTGCCCAAAAATTGGTTCACACAGCCACATTACCTAGGTAATAATTAAAACGGCATTCTAACTCATTGCAGACCCAAATATCTTGTTGTAAATGCTGACGAAGGTGAACCAGGAACTTGCAAGGACAGAGAGATACTGCGACACGACCCTCACAAGCTGATTGAAGGTTGCCTTGTTGCCGGCAGCTGCATGGGTGCAAGAGCTGCTTACATTTACATACGTGGAGAATTTTACAATGAAGCATCAAACATGCAGATTGCAATAAATGAGGTCAGTTTTACATTTTCCAGCAATTTGAGGATTTCTTGGATCTTTTCAGAAATTATGCTTCTTATTCTGTTGGATCTTTCCATGAGGTATGTTACCAAACTGAACTGCATTCTGTAACATTGACCATTTGCCGTCTTCTGGTCGGTACCTGCTCTGCTAATAACATTTCTATTTTTGTTTGTCCAGTTTAGTTCACCACTGCAAAAACACATAAAAATGCATTGTCAGACAGAAACACCTGATGTTTTTCATATTGGCAGATAAACTACATACCCAACCTTTTCACATTGGAAGATAGGTAATACTCTTGGAAAATCTCATTGGCCTTGATACGGATACATTCGTCCTTGAACTGCAGAAGATTTTAATTTTTATAGCCCATCCAAATGGAGGCTGAATTCAGTTAAAATTGGCAGAAACAGCACGAGATAATGCTCTATTTCACCAATAATAGAGCATTCATCTTTGCTTTGGTGACAGCTTTGGTGGCCTTCCGATGGGGGGCCGGTGGCACCTACCCACCCACACACAGGCCTCCCCCAAAGGTACCCTGCCTTGCCCAATCCCGACAGTAACCTCCCTTTGGCATCGTAATCTTGTACTGATGTAACAAGCATATTTCTCTTCGCTGACTTGTTAATTCTTGACGGTTTGCATGGAGTGTCATTTACGAGTATAGGTAATGGCTAAAAATACAAACTCAATGCCTACGGTAAGCAACTAGTTAGCCTATTTGGCTAACTAACTTCCTTTCTACAATGATTCGAATTATGCTGCATGGCCCAAAAATGCCATCACACCTTGAGCTTTGTGTTGAAATTATCCTGTTCTGGTGAATTGAGCTCTTTTTTCGTGTGCTCTATATTTTTTGCACATCTTTTTTCTTTCTTGCTCTATTTTTCATTTTTTTTTTCATTTTCAAATTGCTGTCTTTGAGCCTGTTTTTAAAAATCTTGCAACAATTTGGAAAAGTCGTGGTGAAATTTTGCCACCTGATGGCCGAGATAAGCCTTCAAAAGTTAAAAATCAGGATTATAGTGATTTGGAGTAAATAGGCATTTTACGAAAAGAGCAGAAAAAACAAAAATATCCTTTGAAGCTGCTGTTCGAAAAAAGTTTCTCAGTTGAAAATGGATGTTTTCCCCCCGGAAGAATTGACTAGCTAGCACCAAATTGGCAGAAGCCTTCCAAATGTGCTCTGAATTACTGGGGACAAAGTGACGTCTGAAAGTTACGGTGTGGGACAATAAATTCTGACGGCATGCCTGTGCACTCGCGTTTGGTGGACCTGCTTTCCATGTTGACAAATTAATTTCTTTCTCCTTTCCTTGTTTTTATTATTCTTCGCTAATTAGGCATACCAAGCTGGTTTGATTGGTAAAAATGCATGTGGCTCTGGCTACGATTTTGATGTGTTCATGCACAGGGGAGCAGGTGCTTACATCTGTGGAGAAGAAACCGCCTTGATTGAATCGATAGAAGGAAAGCAAGGCAAACCAAGATTGAAGCCTCCGTTTCCTGCCGATGTCGGTGTTTTTGGATGCCCAACAACTGTATCTAATGTTGAGACTGTAGCTGTTGCCCCTGTAAGTCTTTTTGCTTCGTGCTTTAAAACTTTTGATAAAATGGGTTACCAAGTAGGTGCTGCACATTTTGCAACTACGTTAACCCTGTACATTTTCTCGTTTTCTCAAATGTCCTCGTTTTTTCCCTTGATCATTTTGTTGTATCTCTATGGTGCTTGTGATCACATCACTCCCGCCCAGATTCAGCTATTGTTTTTCATTGAGCTACTCCAGGATGAACTACCTATTTTTCCCACATTGTTAGATATTCATAAGGATATTGCTTCATTTGCTTCATCCCAGGTTTAATTTGTTCACCCTAGGTTTAATTACGTGCGAATGGAAGATGGCATCCTTATGGCAAATTTGCCAGAAAGATGACAATTGAAATACAATTTGATTTATTTGATCCTTTCCTTTGGATCATACTTCTTATCATTGAGCATGCATTCTAAACTTTTGTTTAAGTTGTCAACAATTTTGCGACAGTTTTGTTGTAGGTATATGGCGATAAAAGTTCTGTTTTTGACAGTTTCTTGGTTATATAAGAGAATTTGAACGTGTGAGAGTTGTGGCTATTGGCATTTGGCATTCACTTGGCTAAGAAAACTTTTTCTCTTGCAGACTATCTGCCGTCGTGGAGGCCAGTGGTTTCTCAGTTTTGGCAGAACGAGAAATTCCGGCACTAAACTCTTCAACATTTCTGGTCATGTCAACAAGCCCACAACTGTGGAAGAGGAAATGTCAATCTCTCTGAAAGAGTTGATCGAGAGACATTCAGGAGGTGTTATCGGAGGCTGGGACAACTTGCTTGCGGTGATCCCCGGTGGGTCATCCACACCCTTGATACCAAAAAGGTTTGTAATGCTTCAAACCACAAGTTGTGGCAGAGTGGCTGTCTTTGCAATGTTTTGAGGCTGCATTGGTCAATGAAAGGCTAGAACTCCCATGGAATTGGTTTGTGTTTGGAAAACTTTACATTCATCATCGCTGCCTCCTTCTTCTCAATACAGATGCAAAATAATGATGGTAGCACTGAAAAATTATTATGCATTTTTTTCCCAATGAGCTTCAGCTTCAAAGTTTTGAATTTGAAGCTGGGTCATTTGCTTTCTTTTCATGTTGTTTTTGAATTGAATTGAATCCTTTATTGACAGTAAAACAGGTAAAATTTGCACAAAAAGATTCGAGGGAGGTCAGGGCAACCATGAGTAGCCGAAGGAGACCTCCCTATAAAAAGTGAAACCGTGAGCAACAAAATCGAAAATGAAAGTGAAACTCCTGAGAAAATGAACATGAGAGAAAGAGAGTGGGGAGAGAAAAAAAGAATGTGTGGTCAGTTGAGTTTTTCGAGCTTTGAAGCTATTCCATTGGGAATAGGAGTGTTGTTCACAGTGTGCTGAAAACTTTCACGGATATGCCGACAGAAAGAAATCGCACTCGTCTGCGCTCTAACATGCATGGGTAATTTATTCCACAGGGCCAGTCCCTTAAACTCAGGGTTGTTTAAACCATACCGCGTCCTCGCAGATGGTAGCAATAACTCATGGTTTGCTGCTGCCCTTGTTGCATTCTCATTTAACAGGATACGATGTTCAAAAAAGATGTTAAGGAAATTTTGTTCTCTAAAATATGAATCAGGTGGCATACTGTATCGCCAATTAGCATCATAGTAGTTTCGATGTTTGTGAATGATATTTCTTCGAACTTTGATTGACATGTCATTGAGATTTATTGCTGCTCAAATCAATGTTTTGCAGATGTTTCCGTGGTACTTATTCATGTTGCATTGCATTTGTCAATTTTGTGCTGTGCCAGAGTCATCTGTTGCACCTCAGTATTTTGTAGCTGTTCACAATATTCTTTCATTTGACATGTTTGTGACTTTCCGAAAACATGAATTAGGTCCAAGCATTTTAGTTGCACACTTTCCAAAAATTAAATGTGAAGATTCAGAAATTATTTCAGTAGCAACTTTACTTCCTCTGCACCAATAATTTTTCTGATTATCCACCCTCACCTGTGGAGTACAGAGCTTTCTTTGTCTGTTTGTCTCAATTCAAATTTTCAATTTGGGGAGTTAGATGTCAATTTTCAAATCAAAAAGACAATCTGTCTACTGTCAGTCTTCAAACCAAAAATACAATTTAAGCCCGTCAGAAATGTTTTTTTTGCTCCATAAGCCCTTTAGTTGAGGTTGGCTTGGCATGAACCAAGTTGTTCTCTTTGTTTTTTTATTTTGTACTTTTTTATCTTTGCAAAAAATTGATTGTGCAATTCCAGCTTCAAAGTTTTCTCGCCTTTCATAGCATTTCTTTTGGTTTTGAAATCTTTTTGTTTTGCCTGTTGCTTTTTTAAAAACCCTGCTTTTTACAGTGTTTCTTTTGTGTTGCTTTGATATTGGTACCTGGCATTTTTTGAAATTTTGATTACGGGCATGGCATTGCTGATTGTTCTGGCTTCGAAATTGTGTGACTGGCTTTCGAATTTTGTTGTGTACTGTATTCATATTGCATTATCAGTATGTTTGTAGTTCTGGGTATGAATAGTACCTACCACATATCTCAATCTTTCAGTCATGTGAAACAAAGACACAGTGATGCTTGGGCACAACATCTGTCAGCTCATCTTTGTGGATTTTTTTTTTGAAAACGAAACAAATGCATTTTGGCACCATTCCATATAAAAACCACATTATTGGATTTTGTATTTTTCCTGTCTCTTTGCCAGTGTTTGTGAAGATGTGATGATGGACTTCGATGCTCTGATTGCTGCTCAAACTGGTCTTGGAACTGCTGCCGTGATCGTGATGAACAAGCAGACAGATATTGTCAAAGCTATTGCTCGTCTGATTGAGTTCTACAAACACGAGTCATGCGGCCAGTGCACACCTTGCAGGGAGGGAGTTACTTGGATGAATAAAGTGATTCACAGATTTGGTATGTTGCTATTCTTGATGGAAAGTGTTATTATGTCGCTTTCTGAGTGGAATATTTTATGTGGCGTGATCTCAGTGAAATGGATATGAATAAATTGAATTGGATAAAAGGTTTGATCTTTATTTCCCTTTTTCTCTTCCATATGCCAAAGTTAGACACATCTCCACTGTAAAATAGGCAATCGTCCCTGCACACTGTGTACAGAACATCGGGCAGTTTTCTGGGTTACACTTTGCGCATTCACATCTGGACAGTTTGTCATCGGGGCCTGAAGTTAGTCCGGATGTGAGGCATTCAGTTGAGAACAGCCATGGACTGTGAACATCTGAGAAAGTGGGAATAAAAGTGGGTAATCCCATAAATGCTTGCCACATTCGCAAACAGGGGCACACAAAATTCAGATACATTTCACAACCAAAAGATCCTGTTTTTGGCAACTAAATTTGGCTCATCATTCTGGCATACATGCCAAATTTTTCAGCCTTTAGGTTCGTTTGGTTTGTTTAGCCGCCATTCATGAAAATACCCTCGAAAAGGACAATCGGTTCCTAGTAAAATCGACTGGGGATTTTGTTCTTGATTATGCAGAAATTCTCAAAACTCAAGATTTCATGACAACTTGGATGAGATAATTTTTCCATGTCCATGTTTAAATGAGTTGTGGCAGCTGTTGCACTGGTTGCATTAAATCTCTGAGATGGTCTTAAATTTGCATGTAAAATCAAAATCTGTGGAAAAAGAGATTTAAAATCAAGTTTTTAGTGTGAGGCATTTGAAAATCACCATGAAATTTAGCATATTTCCATGAAGTTTTCTACTCTCCAAAGGGATGTGAAAAATAGTTGTGCAACACCAGTAAGACTGTAGCTTTATTAGGCTATTCGATTGGCAACTTTTCTTACCTTTATGATTGGGTTCTCTGGTCAGACTTTTCTCAATTTTTTTTAGATAGCCAACCTTGGGAAAAATTGCAAGAAGTGTAGCTAAAGATCCTTCCTTGCATTGGAGCGAATTTCTGCAACAAGGATCCAGGGACATCAAAAAGAATGATTGGTGGCCCTGCCTGCCCATGATGCCCTTGATCACTTGCAACCTTTCTTTTTTCTTCTTCTGTTGCAGTGACTGGAGATGCCAAAGCAGATGAAATCGACATGCTCTGGGAACTTAGCAAACAGATTGAAGGACACACCATCTGTGCACTTGGCGACGGTGCTGCCTGGCCTGTTCAGGTGAGTTGCTGCTGCTTCTCTCTGGTGGAGGAAGTTGGCTGACCAATTTGTTATGATTGTTATGTCTTTTTAGTTGAAATTGAAGCTCAAAAATGATTTTGGTTGTGAGATTTTACAGTGCAAAACAAACTAGGAGTTTACTGTGAATTATTGTTATTGCTGCTTCCTTGCATTCATAACCGCATCATAATTTGACTTCTGTAGGTAGGTAGGCCCTACCTACTGTACTACTGACTTCTTTAGGTACCGGCTAACATCGTTTTTTTTTTATTCTTTTAATTTACAACAGCTGTTGAGTGGAGGGGTCTAGCATACTCTTTATTTTTAGCTGATGCAAATCAATTTTTGCACATGTTGTGCTCATTTTACAGGGTTCGGACGACTCCTGGAATTCCTTGAATTTCCTGGAATTAGAAGTAAGGAAATGCCAGTACTTGAAATTCCTGGAATATGAAACCAAATTAATGTCGGATGTTTCCTTGTTTCATTGCAAACAGCCATGTTTTGCTATTTTTAGAGAGAAATTCAATGATATGAGCTGGAAAGTCTGACAAAAATATTCTTTCCCGGACCAGATCTTGCCCACTAAAGATCTTACCCCGTAAATGTTTTATTTTTAATGGGAATAAAGCCACAAAAACAATGAAAATGCATTTTTATGGAGCCATTTGAAGAACTCGAAATCGAAACTGTCAAAACATTTGACTTTTGACTTCCTTGACAAACTCCGAATGGTAGTCTGCATCGCGATTCACTGGCAACTCTCCGGACGAATGCGCAGCTTGACGGGTTGGAGCCACGTGTCTGTCAGTGGAGATTGAGTTTTATCAGCTGAATCGAAAGGGGGTAAAACGGTCGCTAAACCCTTCCCAACAATAAAAACCCTTGGAGATGACAAATCTCCCAGATTATAGTGCACGAAGATAAATTTTTGCCTTCAATTTTCCTAAATGAGTTTGAAGAAAATTTAAAAAATTGGTCCAAAACCCTTCCGGAAAAACCCCTCTTCTTCCAGCGGATGAAAATTCCCTCGGACGCATGAAAGTGCCCCTTTGCGGGATCCGTCTGAATTCATAGTCAGCACAAGTTCAAATTTTTGGGATTCTCAGTGATCCAAAGAAAAAAGAAAACCCTAAGAATATGATCTGGGGTAGCATAATCCAAAGACCCACCTACCACCATCGGCATATGATTTTAAAATTGCTTAACTCGGATCAAGGGTTTAACCCAGGGTAAGGAATGAACTCTAGTTGGAAGAACCGGGCATAAGCTGGGTTGTTTCACACAAGGAAGTTGCTGCATTGCTTTGGCAAGGTAGGCAGCAGTTCTCCTTTGATAAAATGCTTACATTTCAGATTAGATTATGGTTTTTCTCAGGCGGTTTAACTTTTCTCCAATTCCTACTTCATAAGTTATATTTTCTTGGTATCAGGTCTGATATCCCAAAACAGTGACATTGTGCAAATATTTTTCATGCACTGGCCTGGCCTGTCTGCTGTCATTAGCTCTGAAGCTGCTTGGATATTTTTTGCTTCTTCTTTATCCTTCATTTACCTTACCACTTTTATCTTTCAGGGCCTGATCCGTCACTTCAGGCCTGAACTCGAAGCTAGGATGGAGAGGTACAAGGAGGACAACAAAGTGAGAGTAGCTGGGCATTAACTGATTCAGTCTGTTCCCATCAGTCGTGTATTGCATCGTCATATTTCGCAACCTGTATATAATTGTACTGCTTTGTAGAAATATCCCGTTTGTTGGAAAACAGTTGCCCTTTTCATCGCATCAGTTTGCTTACATTCGTCATGACGAGTTTCCCTCTGTGGTTGGCTCCGTCTTATGCTGCGGGCTCCTTTAGCTCCGTCTTAGGCTGCGGGCTTTTTCTTTTTCTCCGTCTTACCGCGCCCGCACTGGCATCACCTGACTCCGACAGCGGCCGGTCCCGGCTTCCGCGGTAACCTCTTCTATGCTCGGCTGCCTTGATTTGCAATTGACGAGCATAATTTACGAGTTTTTCAATGCAAGAGACTCTGCCTTGGCCACGCTGTGCCCAACAGCAGGTTGCCCTCATAAACGAAAAGATAGGAAATTTCAAATCGCAGACGTGCCGATTCAAGGCGAATTTTATTCACGCCTAGCAGTCCGCAGATCAGGGCCTGATAACGCCCAAATGAAAAACAAAACAGGACAGGGTGTCCGCAAAGATCAGTACGGATATGCTCGTGCAAACTGAGGCACGTTTTGATGACTTCCACTCAGGAATTCACTGTCAGCATTGAAAATACACCAGAAACCATGACAAAATGCCTGGTGTTGCTTTATCTGGACCAGACTTCTTTCCTATTTTTTGACGGCATCCATTTCTGTTGAAATTTGTTCTGCGTTTGTTCATTATGTGTAACTAGATGAATATAAATGAGTTGTTGTGAGACATTGCCTTGTTTTTTGAAATGTTAAATTTTTTATTATTACCATAAGGTATGTGCCTCCACCTATGCTGGAAGCTACACTGCTCGATTGACTATTTCTCAGTTTCTGAAGATTCTGGCTGTTTGAATTGAACTGAGAAATTGTCACAAATCTAGATTGCTAGGGCATCTAAAGAAACAGATTGCATTTCTCGCAAATGCTGACGAGAATTTTGGAATCTGCCATGTGAGTTCTCCGCAAGGCTCAGGAAAAACTTTCATTTCCACATGGCACGATGAACCACGAGTAGCTGACCTTAGCATTGGGCTGTTGTTAGACATTCACCGGTGATTTCAGGGACTGGTACCACCAAAAATAAGGAAAATTTTCGATTTTTTGGATTCTCGAAATTTGGTATGCCCAAAAAATTGGAATTTTCCCTAAAAATGGTGTTTAAATCATTAAAATCGGTCCGATGGAACTTTTTCTGTGCCCTTTTGAAGTTTTCATGTAAACCGGAGCTGCTGTCGGATTTCGCAAATATGTCGGTTATACGAAATATCTCCGCTTTCATATTTTCTGTGTTTTTCCAACTTTAAAATGCATCTCCTCCTAAATGGATGGACCGATTTGGCTGAAATTTGCACCAGTTATTTTTGGGACAAGGTTGACCAAATTGTACCTCTATCACCCCAGTGGGACCACATACAATATGATTTCTAACCATCCATCATGTGTTATTCACCTATCGCTAAGCAGCGCTAAGCTTCTAACGGGTACCAGGAGCCGGGAGGTGTCACATGGTTCGTAGAGGATCAATTCATAGTGATCCATGTATAACATCCTCACAAAATTCAGGCAGATAGGTTCAGCGGTTTAGGAGGAGATAGGTTTTTAGCGAAGAATAAAAAAATATGGCCTTCACAAAAAACTACTGGGTTTAGAACATTGCACTATGGCTCAATGTTTTCAGCTCGAAAAGACCTTTCAAACAAGCTAAAAATCATCAAAATCGCACAGGGGGTACCCGAGATAGCATCGGAGGTGGTACCAGTCCCTTCAAGAGTCATGTTCTCCATTGTTATTGTGAATTTTTAGAAGGGCAATGCTTTGAAATTTGAAACATTTGTGTTTGGCACTGGAGAGAAGAATGACCTTTTATAACCATCAAAAATGAACTTCAGGAATAAAATTCTGTGTAAGCTCAAAGGCTGCTATGAGGGCATAGTGATGGTTCAGGTTGTGCGGTGTTATCAAAAAGATTGATAAGAATAAATGCATGAAATCTTTAGCCTTACAGGATCTTTCTGTCCTATGGGACCCCACTCTTCACCATACCCAAACTCCACACAGGATTAAGTGGTCATGAAACGTCCCTGCACACGCAACTGCATGTCACCAGTTCAGTGACAATTTGGAGCCATTAGAGTTAGTAACGGGAACATTCCTGCCATCCAGTGACTTCTGTTCTGGGATGCAATGATGTGATCATCGCACCCCATGCCATCAAGTTGGCCAATCCGGGTTTTCCCTGTTGATGCAAGGTTGGCAAGCGAGTTTCATCACTTCAAACACATTTTCACATTTTCCACTTCTTCATTCCTGAGTAGCGTGGTACCATTTTGTGTCAACTTCTCTTGTCAGATGGGTCGCACAAGTGTTTATTTACTGCGACAGTGGATCACCTAACCAGTGGTGATCATGTACCCTAACATTCCTTGCCGACCTCTCTTGAGTCTGGTACCCACGTTCAAAATGCTCCTGCACATATCAATGTGTCAACAGCAGCACAAGGCAGTCTTCGACAACGACTTGGAAGAATGGTGATGACACATTGACTCTTCCTATCGACGGCATACAGCATCTGATCGCGAGGATGGAGGAATGTGCCACTTTGCAAGGTGCTTGCCAAGTTTCAGCTGCCAAGCCCTACTGGAACTACCTCAGGGACATTACTTTTGGAACGCCCCTACTAATATATCCAAATGGGAATGGAATTTGAATGGAACCAATCATTGGTTTCCATATTTTGTTGGCTAACAAGAGGACCATTCTTCACTGATTGTGGCATGACCTTACTGGGCCAGATGGAATGTCAGACCCGGATTGCAGGTTGGCTCTGACTGAATTTGTCTCACTTTTACTTTTTATATGAATTACTTCAGATGGAAACTTTTTGTGCAGACTTGCAGGAGCGAATTTGACTAAGTTTGAGAATCTTTTGCAACATGAAAAGACATCTCAACAGTTTGTTCCTTTGCTGCCGAAACTTAAGCAACAGGCGACGTCTGGGATATCAAAAAAAAAACACAATTTCATCCAAAACATCCATATCGGCTGTTAACCCTGTCATCCCACCTATTGATCCATTGACCATTGATTAATGATTACTGGTTGACTTTTGTGAATTACTCTTATCTGAACGAGTTGAGCTTTCACAAAATGAACTTACTGACTCACTGGGACCAACTGAAATAAGTGTTTGGGCACTTGCGGACATTTTGTGGCCTTATTTTATGTGACCGTTTTTCATCGATGAGAACAGAATCGAACAGAAAAGAATCTAAACACAAGCTTGTTACGCCATTTACGCCCGATTCTTCCAACCAGAGTTAACTTTTTAACCCTGGATTTAACCCTTAACCCCATTTAATCAACGTTTAAATCATATATGCCGACTTGGGTTATGCGTTTAACGCAGAGTAAAAAAGTTAACAAGTTGGATAGATGAGCCAGGCATTGAAGGAGTTTGGTGATTTTCAAAATTTTCACAACTTCAAACCCTTTTGTCATCACTGCACCATTCAGTTGGCAACCAGCTTGAGGATTAATGAAAGTGATGTGCAACGATGAATGTTCAGAAGGCAAAAAACTACAAAAAAAAACGCAAAAAAACTGTGTTGCTGCACACCTGTGGAATGTTGGAAGTTCTTTGTGCTCGTTTGTGGCTGAGGTATTGTAAAAGTAGCAGAGGTCAACTGATGAGTCCAGCCACTCCACTGCTACCGCGGGTGGAACCTCAGCCTTGTGTGTTCGGTATACCATGAGGCAAAAAACTATTGGAAGTAACATGGTGTTAAGTTGTCAACCAGACCAAATACCAGCACCTTTTGACTCAGCTTGGCTACTCCATCTCATGTGGAGACCTCGCGTCCACCTTTGAATGACTGGGAAGTCCCATCTCATTACGACCTATCGTTATCAGCAACTGATGCAAAGCATCACGATGGGCTTCCGTCAAGTGCCCAGGCTTGTTTCACACGGCCTCCCACTGATCCACACTCCTGAAGATCAGTCAGTGGGAGGCCGTGTGAAACAAGCCTGGGCACTTGACGGATGCCCATCGTGATGATTTGCATCAATTGCTGCAAGACAAGAAAATTTCACAGCCAAGAAATTAAGGACGGCAGAATTTGAACTTCGAAGAAAGCAACATTGTTTGTGTTCACTACAATTATTAAACAATTCGAACAAACAAGACCACAGGGTTCTAAACGAGCAATTGAACCTGGCGGCTGGCGAGCCACATCACTGGATGGGGGCGGTGCTAAAAGGATTTGATAGCCTGTGCCGAAGAATGGGCACTGATTGGTATCGGTGGTTCGAGGCCCTTGGAAGGTAGGGAACTGCAAACAGAAATCTATCGTTCCAGAAAGTACGACGAACCAATATCCCTCTTGAAATAAAGGGCTCTCACTTTTGAGGTATGATCCTGCCGTGAAAAGACGTTGGAATACATGTGTCAATAGCTCACCCCAGCCCCCTGATTCGCAACGTATCCTGAAAACCATAAAATGCCCCACATCTTTCTATCAACCAACAGTCCCCAGGCAAGATCGTCAAGCAGAAGAATGGCCAAGTTTTGGTCCCAA